>JXCR01130109.1:20313-101131 GCA_002079205.1 Phalaenopsis hybrid cultivar
ATTCATTCCACATTTTGTCTCTAAGTGTAAAGCCACTTATCCACCTAATCATTCTCATTTCGACAACACTTAACTTAGTTTTATGCTTCTCTTTTGAAGGCTAACATTCAACGCCATTGAGCATTGCAGGTCTCACCATCATCCTATAAAAATTTCCTTTCAGTCTAAGCGGTACTTTTCTATTACACAATAAACCCGAAGCACTCCACTTCAACCAACCAACTTGAATTCTACTAATAACATCCCATCAATATCACCATCACTTTGAACAATAAACCCGAGATATCTAAAGCGTTCACACCTTTTAATAATTTGATAACCCATAGTTACAATTTCGTCACTAGAGCTACTACTACTAAAACATGTATTCAGTTCTAGTACTACTCAAACGAAGGCCTTTAGACTCCAAGGTAGACCTCCGTAAATCATGTTTTTCCTGAGCTTTTTCTCTCGTTTTATCCACGAGAAGGATATCATTAACAAAAAAGTATACACCACGGTACATTCTCCTGTAAGTTTCCAGTAAGACCATCCATAACTAAAGTAAAAAGATACGGGTTTAAAGCCGATCCCTGATTTAAACCAACAAAAATAGGAAAATATTTGGTCAATCCTCCTTCTGTTCGAACACAAGTAACAACACTTGTATACATATCTTTAATGACTTGAATATAAGCCACATCAACACCATTCTTCTCAAGAATTCTTCAAAGGATATATCTTGGAACCTTATCGTAAGCTTTTTCTAAATCATTAAAAATCATATGTAGATCATCTTTATTATCTATGAACTTCTTCATCAATCCTCTCAATAAATATATAGCTTCCATTGTAGACCCGCCCGACATAAATCCAATTTAATTATGAGGTATTTTTGTAATGCGTCTTAACGTATGTTCAATTATCCTCCCATAATTTTAAAGTATGACATATCAACTTAATTCTTCTATAATTTGCACTCTTGTGCATCCCCTTTAATTATAAAGATGGGGACCAAAATACTCTTCCTCCACTCCTCGGACATCTTTTTAGTTTTTAAAATAATATTAAAGAGTTTAGTAAAGCCAAGAAACTCCCAAATCTCCTAAATATTTTCATGCTTCAATTGGGATATCATCAGGTCCTACAGACTTTCCACCCTTTGTTTTCTTTGATGCCTCCTCAATTTCCTTCTTACTAATGCGACAGTAAAAATGAAATATTTTACTATTATTAACTATATTAAGATCACTAAGGTTGATCGTATTTTCCGAAATTTCATTAAAAAGTTTATCAAAATAACTCACCGATATATTTTGAATATCTTTTTCTAAGAAAAACACTTTTTGATTTTCATCTTTAATGTATTTTACTTGAGTTAAATCTTTTCTCTTCTCTTTGTTTGACTAGTTTATACATATATTTTTCACCCTCTTTAGTATCTAATCTATTATAAAAATCACTAAAAGCAAATTTTTAAGCATTACAGATTGTTCTCTTAGACTCTCTACGAGTCGTTTGATAATTTTTCCAATTTTCTGAGCTTTTACATTTAAAACAATTTTTATAACTTCTTTTATTTTATCTTTTCTCGCTCATTATTATTCCACTACCAACTATTTTTATTTATAGAACTTTTTCTTTTGATTCTGCAAGTATAACTTTTGCCTTATAATAAATTGTAAGTTGTATTATAAAGAATCTTGCTTGAATTGAAGTGATTGAAATTTGAGTACAACAACAACAACAACAACAACAAAGCCTTAATCCCACTACGTGGGGTCGGCTACATGAATACTTTTTCTCCATTCGTCCTATTTAGTGTCATATTTTCATTTAGTTCTAGTAAATTAAGATCATTTTTAATACAAGAAGCCCAAGTCTTCCTAGTTCTACCTCTGCCTTTCTTAACACAAGCCGAATCTAAAACATCTACTCTCCTAATCTGATCACCCAGATAGTCGACATTTAATGTGACCAAACCATCTAAGATGACTTTCTCTAATTATGTCCGTCACAGGAGCTACACCAACCCGATCACAGATATATTCATTTTGCATTTTGTCTCTAAGTGTAAAGCCACTCATCCACCTAATCACTGACACGAATATATTCATTCCGCATTTTGTCTCTAAGTGTAAAGCCACTCATCCACCTAATCATTCTCATCTTGACATCACTTAACTTATTATTATGCTTCTCTTTTAATGGCCAACATTCAACGCCGTATAAAATAAATTTGAGTAAATAAAATAAATAAAAATATAAATAAATTTACATCACAGTGTACAATGCACTTGTCTAATTATTAAAAATGCTGAATAATAAGTAGTTAAACATATTTAATTCAAATTTAAATGTAATCTTATTTGATCTATTCCTTAAATGTCAAATAAGAGAGTTGCAGTTTTCAGTTTTAATTGAAATTTTAAGAAAATAAGATATATGTTGTGATGATCAAATATTTAATAAAAATATTTGTATTTTTTTCAAATGAAATCTTTTAACTGAATCACCATGATATTAGAAAAACTAGTGACTTCCTTTTTAAAATCATAATTATATTATGTGTCTTCTAATAAATATTTCTTGAATTCAAATTTAAAAATGTGTANATAAAATATCTACTCTCCTAATCGGATCACCAGATGGTCGACATTTAATGTGAACAAACCATCTAAGATGACTTTCTCTAATTTTATCCGTCACAGGAGCTACACCATCTCTATCACGAATATATTCATTTTGCATTTTGTCTCTAAGTGTAAAGCCACTCATCCACCTAATCATTCTCATCTCGGCAACACTTATCTTATTATTATCCTTATCTTTTAAAGGCCAACATTCAGTGCCGGATAAAATAAATTTGAGTAAATAAAATAAATAAAAATATAAATAAATTTATATCACAGTGTACAATGCAATTGTCTAATTATTAAAAATGCTGAATAATAAGTAGTTAAACATATTGAATTCAAATTTAAATGTAATCTTATTTGATGTATTCCTTAAATGTCAAATAAGAGAGTTGCAATTTTCAGTTTTAATTGAAATTTTAAGGAAATAAGATATATGTTGTGATGATCAAATATTAAATAAAAATATTTGTATTTGTTTCAAATCAAATCTTTTAACTTAATGACACATGATATTAGAAAAACTAGTGACTACCTTTTTAAAATCATAATTATATTATGTGTCTTCTAATAAATATTTCTTGAATTCAAATTTAAAAATGTGTAGACAGCTATTGATTTCACTTTTATCCCACTCATAGGCTCAACTTTGCATGCACTTTTTGGCTATGAGTCTTCATATTCTAAACATTTTGGCATAAATTCGATAATTTGGATTTAGAACTATTCAATTATGATAATGTCTTAGTCACTTACGCACCTCTTCGATTTTCAGAGTCTAGTACATTAGATCTATGTGAGTTCATCCACTCTGTCATTCCACGCACACACGTTAAGCTTGACTTAATGAGTTATTCCATTTTTACTTGGTTGGTTTCAACATAAATTTTGAATTGATCGATTCTTCATTTTCAGATCGATTACACACATATCCTGTTGTGATTATATGCTTTGTTCAATTATGCATCTCAACGCAATCACGATTTATGTTTTATCGTCTATTGCAATCTAAGTTTGATAGTGTCTTTTTTGCTACAACCTCGATCTCCATTTGATGCTGGCATCGCTCCACAATCTTAATCTCTGTTTGCAATAGCAATCTTCATTTGACAATGTGAATCCCCCAGCAACCACGATTAATTTGACTTAATTAATTAATGTGCATGTGAAAGTTGTCTCAAATTTTGATGGGATCAAATAATGAAATTATTATATTGAATTGTTTTAGACTAATTTATTTTTATCAAATCTAACATTTAATCCATCCGAACCACTTTAAATTGTGAAGCTTACAATTCAGTTGCCTATCAAAATTCGCTTGCAAAGTATTCTCTGGAGGTGCATCCATTAATGTTTTAAAATGTCATGAGCCATCCGACTGGCCTTTCTGGAAGCTTTCATTTTCAACCCCTCCGCCTTAGCTCCTACATGTTAGTCCTTCACCACTCAGAACATAACATTTGGTTTCTACTTCTAACCTATGCCTCCCATAAGACACTCACTTTTAAATTTCCACCATTGCTTGATTGGCCGAACAATCCCTTAATTATAACATATCATGCGTCGTAGCCTGCTTCCTAATGGATATAGCCAATTCCTTTACTTCTAGCTGCAATAATTCATGATCTTAATAGTCTTCCCTCCAACTTTCCGTGCTGAGATTTAACACATTGCCTGCAGCTGTACTCCTAGCCAACTGCCGGCCATACCTTTCCATGCAACATCTTATAAATACATTCTACACGACCTCTGCGGGACGTCCACCTAATTATGACAAAAATACAACTGCCTAATTGCTTCAGCATATGCTTAACAAGGACTCCAATGTCACTTTGCCTCCCAATCTGGGCCACAAGTGGCACTATAATACACATACTCAACTTAACCTCTTGTCTACGTTCCTAGGCTGCTGCCTTATTTTACTACTCACAAGAAACTCACGGATTATCCCATAGTATGATAGTAACTTATCCTTTAACCATCAATCTTAACTGTTACACCACACAACTACCTATATCTCTCTAGCATGTATACCCAAACACCTATATCTCCTAGCCTAGTATAGATCCCAACCAATGTGCCTATTCGCTATAATCATTAAAAGATTTTGTGATTAGAACTGTATGAAAATTTCACCAGCATCAACTTCTTACTTCTTTTTCTTGAACAGTATTCCACTGGCACATTTTAAGCTGCATCATCCAACCACATTTGCTTGAGCTCATTTGATTATGGTTTTTGACGACTTGTACATTGCTTGTCATCGAGCTTGCAATCTCTTACTTGATTATTGATTTTTGTATTCACATTTCATGCATGCATGCTAATTTTTGCTTGCTCATTTTGATGTGGGTTCGCTGCTCAGCAGAGCATGCTACCATATTTGGATTTGTCGATTCACATATACACATGAATATTTATCTCGGCATTTACCGCTCGCAGGTATGCATTCATTTCTCACCACTCAATCCCTAAGCTAGCCTAATAAGCTCTCTTGATGGGTCATGTGGTTTAGAATGCTACTTGTAATTGTGAGCCCAACTCTAAGGCCCTCTATTTTTCAAGTCTCATCTACCATATTAAGGATCTTTTTGAGCTTTGTGGTACTATAAGATTCAATTATAAGTCCTATCTTTTATGTCTTTCTTATTATCGTAAGAGGATTTTTGGGATCCTTGATACTACTAAATTAAGCTGTAAGTCACATTAAGAAGATTTTTGGGATCCTCGATCCTACAAAATCAAGCTGTAAGTCCTTATCACAAACGCTCGATGGTTTGAAATTACTAAGATGGGAATAGATGGTCAGATGTTGATTAAAATTTAATTATTATCTCTAAAAAACTATAAAATTAATTCTTATTAGATATTCAAAGAGTCTCCCGAATCCAAAAATAATTAAAGTGCCACTAAAGACAAAATAAAAGTGCTATACATTTCTCTTCTCTCTCACACACACACACGCACACGAAAGCCATTTTCTTACAACATAAACTTTCTACTAGATTTATACACTTATATACAACTTAAAAAATAAAATATAAGTACCCATTAATGCTACATTCTTTTTAAAATAGATAGGAATCTGTAAGACTTATTATTACTATTTTACCTTCATATTTCTACTTGACAAATTCATCCAAATGTTATAAACTAATATGTACCAAACTACAGGAGAGGAAATCTTGGATTGTACGCTAACTTAAATTAATATTATCTCATTTGTATCTTAGACAAGTTTTAGAGTTACGATTACCTCTCCTTGCGCTTGTTGTTTACGCATGTTCAACCCTAATAATAAAAATTATTGTTTATAAAAAAATATTAATATTATTAATCAAATATTCTAAAGTATTTAAAAAATTTGAGTTTGTAGTAGAGAATAAATGATTTTGCTTTGGGAAAGTAAGTCTGGCACGATTTAAAATGATCATTTGTTTATAGAAGTGAATTAAAATATAATTAAATATTGATGTAGGATAGATGTATTTTAGTAGTAAGAATTCATTTATTGTATATATTTTAAAGTTAATCGCAATATTTGATTTATTGGGGTTTACTTAGGTCATATTGGTTTTGAGGATATAGACTGAAATTAGAATTCAAATTTGAAATGGATAATTATATTCCTAAATTTCAATATAGTTTACTATTAAATTTTTTTCTGTCACTTATAGATTTTTGCTTCAAGTACATCATACTTATGTTATATGTTTATTCTTTTTTTGTGTGATTAATCTCTCATTTTATTAAGAATTAAAGATGTATATCAACATTACTTAAATGCTTGCATGCCACCTCAGACAATAATGAAATTAAGATCACGCGTCGTTGTGCCGAATGGGGGATTTATCAGCTAGGGAGTGAGTATGTGTCCTTTCATCTCAAATAATAGTGGATTTGTACTATATCCTTTGGTGATGATAAGGAAAATATCAGCTAGGGGTGAGTGCTCCTGAAATGGATGTATGAGTTAAAATATATCCATTAAAATATGTGGTTTTCTATAACTTTATATGAAAGATCAACATGCATATTATTATTTTTTTAACTACTTCTGTTTAGAAGTATAATTATCTAACTGGGTTATTTAAGATAATTCATTATGTTATTTATTTAAATAATTCAGGTTCAAATGAGTGAAAGAAGAGGTCAATATGTCGTAGATAGAACACTGGAGAAATGTATTTTATTTTAACTTTGGTTTAGATTTTATAGTATTATGGCTCTTTCATTACTTCAGATTTAGAAATTTCTTAGAATGTTTAATGAGAATGATTTCAATTGTGTTTTAGAGATAATAGTGCAATTTTAATCATTGTCCGACTGTTTATTTTCTCGTTTGTAATTTTAATTTATTGGGCTAGATCGTGATAGTCCCAACTTGTGTATTCTCTTCACCACATGGAGGAGATGCCATTTTTTCCCCCTTTCAGCTTCAGCTTGGGTGTCTCTATCATCGTTGACATATACAATCACATAGTACTATATGCCGTAATGGAAGTGGAGTGTGACTTTAGTTTGCCAACTTAGGACTAAGTTTACTCCCATGGTTTGTGAGATTTCTTGGATAAGATAACTTACAGTTGCTAATAGGAATTCTTAAATCACCACACGAGTAAGTCAACAAAGTGCATTGATGACCCCGAGTTATGGACCCATGGGATGTGATGGGGATGTCATTTTATTTGATAGGTTAGCCTCCACCTTTCTATCATTTGATCTTTTCCCTCTATAACCACCTTGGTTGGGAAGCTCCTGATGCCCCAACATTAGACACTCTTAGGCGTGATTCTAGAGTTTTTGATCTGATACAATTAGGTTGTGATTACTATCGTTTAAGTTTTTTCCACTGCGTGGAGAAGATATTCTTCATAGCTCAATGGTCACAAAATTTAGGGCCTTTATTGATTCTAAAATCTAAGACTCTTTATCCTTAAACTTGTGAGATTTCTTTGAATGATGCAATCGATGGAATATTGATAAGGGTTCTTTGATTGAGTTGGATTGATTTCTTTCTGAGCCACAACAACTTGGGATGCCTTATTTATGAGATCCATATAGGGTTTGGTTCTTCTCACTTCATTCTTCCCTACATCTTCCATGCCCCGTCGCATGACACTAAGTCTAATTTTTAGCATTTTCTTTTGTTCATATGAAATTGTAAGCTATTTGTGTATGTTTCTAATGTGGGAGTGTTCTACAAGATCACGAGATGGGCAACTCGTGATCCCGTGAAGGGATTTCCATGATCTCGTCGCAGGTTTCTACAATTCTTGGTTCCGCTGGTTGCAACTCTCTCGATCGAGGGAGTGATAGGCCACAAGTTTTGCACAATTCCGAATCCCCGTGATCGTGAGATGGGAACATGACTGCCGACTTTCAAATTTCGCATTTTTTTGTTTTTGATTTCTTTCATATTTCTCTATCTCAATTGGATTTTTTTTTGTGAGAATAATATTTTATCTTGTTATTCTTTGTTTGTGAGATTTGGAGATTGGAATATACAATTTCTACGCTAATGGAGTACTATTTCTTTTTCCTTTTGTAAGTGGTGTATTTGTATCTTGCTTAGGAACGAATTATGTAGCCTCCTCATCACTTGTACCTTGCTAATTCGCTGTTGGATTTCTATTTTCAGTTGGGACAGCTGTTGAATGATGCTTATCACCTTCCAAGCGTTGTGACCTTACTTATTTTTCTTTTCTCACTATTCCACAACTTCCTCCACATAAAATAAACTTTTCAAATACTTTATTGGAGCCCTAGAATAGTATCATTTGGTATCAGAGCTCAAAAAGAAAAAAAATCCCCTAATTATTTCTTTTGCAATTTCTAACCTCCATCCTAAAATTTTCAAAATTCAACTTTCTTATTTCCACAAATTTTGTGTCGACACCTATGTATAATTTTTAAATAACCTATCAACCTTAATTTACAATCCTACATCAGCCAAAAATTTGATCAGGAGGAAAGGATGCCATGCCGCCAAGGAGGAACCTTCAACGAGGTGTCCAAGAACTTATTATGGAAGATATGCAGGGGAAAAATTTTCAACTATAGCAGATATTTGCTGCCTTTGAGAGGTGACAATCTGATGAGGCTATCCATAACCACAACAGTGAATCGCCATATTGATAGGAGGAAGTGAATCTATTCCACTTAGTAGTTTCCAATGATGAAGAACTAATACCCCAAAGATTTAACATGGAATATTGGAAGAAAAGCCAGGAAAGGTGGATTTATCAGATTTTGACGGTCACATGGATTCAGATAAATTTATCGAGTTGCTCCAAACAGTGGAAGAAGTGTTTGAATATAAGGATGCTTCACTTGACAGTAGAGACAAAATAAATCACCATCTTGATAGGAGGAACTGAATCTATTCCACCAAGTAGTTTCCAATGATGAAGAACTAATACCTCAAAGATTTAACATGGAATATTGGAAGAAAAGCCAGGAAAGGTGGATTTATCAGATTTTGACGGTCACATGGATCCGAAAAAATTTATCGAGTGGCTGCAAACAGTGGAAGGAGTGTTTGAATATAAGGATGCTTCACTTGACAACAGGGACAAAATAACAACCATCAAGTTTAGGAAGAACACTTTATTGTTGTGGGAGAACTTGAAGCGCCTTTGCCAGCGTGTGCAAAAAAAAAATACCATCTAGTCTAAAATGGAAGGAGAGATGTAGTGCAAATAATTTTCTCTGCATTACCGACAAAGATATATTTATAAGACTCCATTTGTGTCAGAGATATTATTTTGTGGAGGACTACGTAACTAAATTTGATTAACTCATATTCAAATATGAGTCGGGGAACCAAAAGAGCGCTAGGAAAAAAGTAGTTTAGAGTGGAGAAAATATGTAGACCTCCAACACGTCTCAACAAAAAAGTACCTCAAGTTTCACAATTTTGGGCATGTTGCATTTGATTGTCTAAACAAGAGGGTCATCTATGCACTAATAGAGTGCAACTGAAGAAATGAACAGTGACAAAGGAGATATTGAAGTAGGAGAGGATGCAAGGGAGGAGTACCAAGGGAGGAGTACCAACTATCAGCTGAGAGAGATATCAATTATTCAATCTGATACTATGGTAGATATGTGAATAGGATTAACATTAATTTTCCTAGAAGATAATGAGTTTAAGGAGTCAATACTACAAGAGGGGCAGCCCTTGTTGGAGTTACTGGATATCATGATCTATAATTTACCTTTTGGGTGTTTGCCACTGAGAGGGGTCTAACATATGACTGTCAAAATGACTTGTTGTTCGTGAACATTTCATGTTTGGTATGTTAAGAAGCTCATGTTTGATTCGTTTGCTAAGCGAACGAGCTGAGCACAAATAAATTTTTTTTGCGTTCGATATATAAATAAACCAAACACAAACAAATATTTGGTTGTTCGCGTTCAGGTCGTTTTAGCTTAAAATAATTATATATATATATATATATATATATATATATANCCGACATCCTCGTTAGCCTCAATCAATGTCGTTGTCAGTGCAACTCAATTGGTGCAGAAACTAGGATTAATATTCCTTTCTTTCGCAAATTGCGATAGGCGCGATCACTGCAGAGACCACGGATCGGTCTTCCTTTCCTACACAAATCATGGCAGATGGGATCGTGGANTGTTAGCCTCAATCAATATCGTTGTCAGTGCAACTCAATTGGTGCAGAAACTAGGATTGATATTCCTTTCTTTCGCAAATTGCGACAGGCGCGATCACTGCAGAGACCACGGATCGGTCTTCCTTTCCTACACAAATCATGGCAGATGGGATCGTGGATCGCGACAAACGGGATCTCGGATTGTGGTAGATGGGATTACAACAGACTGATCGTGACGCCTAAGGCACCGCGGCAGACGTGCACTAGGAAGGCACTTATGGGATTGCGAGTGTCTCGGCAGAAGGGCGTTCCGCTTGGTTCGGTCAGGAAGGGCTTCTGCGGCTTGCTGTGAGAGGAAGGAGTGGAGCAGGGCTCCATTTCTAGTAGTCTTTTGTACGCAACAGTCCCACCATTGCCTTTACCATGAGAAACAACTTGGAATTGCGAAATTGTGACTCGGGAGTGAGGAAGTCAGTGGAGCAGGGCCATCATTTCTAGAATTGTGCTCGAAAATTGGGAGGCGAAGGATCGAGGCGGCTGCAGTTTGGCGTGCGGGACAAAGGGGTTCCGACTTCATGCAGGCNCGCTCGACCATTGGGAGGCGAAGGATCGAGGCGGCTGCAGTTTGGCGCGCGGGACAAAGGGGTTCCGACTTCATGCAGGCTAAGACAAAGTGAACCGTACGAACTTGTAGGAAGTTGTGTGTGATTTGTGGGATCTAGACTTGATCTTTGTGATTGTGAATGTCAAGAGACAGAGATAGTGCAGGAGGTAAGGGGTTGAAACTTATGNCAAAGTGAATCGCACGAACTTGTAGGAAGTCGTGTGTGATTTGTGGGATATAGACTTGATCTTTGTGATTGTGAATGTCAAGAGACAGAGATAGTGCAGGAGGTAAGGGGTTGAAACTTATGGGGAAGATGGATCCTGGAGTTCTGAAGGACTTGGTCGGTCTCATACAGGGAGCTAACGTCTCAATGGAAGCCAATACCTAAGCACATGCTCCGACGCTAGATCTCCCTCTTGTGGATTTCAAGCTTGATGGACCGGCCTCATATATGAGTTGGTTGCTTCGGGTTGAGGTTGTTCTAGTAAGGAAGAGACTAGAAGGATAGCTGACAGTGGTCGAACCAAAGAATGTTGATGTTGAGAGGGATGAGTGGAGAACCACATATACCTTGCTNCATAGCTGACAGTGGTCGAACCAAAGAATGTTGATGTTGAGAGGGATGAGTGGAGAACCACATATACCTTGCTNGAGCTTCTAAAATTAAACCATGATTGATGCATTGAGATTATAACATTCTTGATGATCCTCACTTCAAGTAATGAGGTGATTGACACAGGCTGATATCCATTAAGATTTGTGCCAATTACCTCTTGATCATCAAATTATCCCAGATATTAAGTTCACACGATGCTAACTTTCATTCTTGAAATATTACATGCATACTTCATATAAAATTTATTACATTTAAAAATTATGCATATAAAATTAGATAATTAGGGAGGGCTGAAAAATTTTTCACCATCGGACTCTATGGACAGATAATCTTCTTTTTTGGTTATATGGTCTGGGAGATCTCCGGCAATCTCTTCTCTAACTTTTTCTAATCTCTTTTACTCACTTCTTTGATAAATGATAAATGATAGCCTTATAACAGCAAATTGATAATAATCAACTGTTAACTTGTGTCCTACCGTAGTGGACTCAGGTCAAGACGATCGAACTCTTTGTGTGCCTTTATTTTCTGCCCTTAGATATTTCCTTTTCTATCTCTTTTTCTTAGTTAACTTGTAATGAATTTTTCTTGTCTCAATTTAGAATCTTGATAGAACTTTCTTGTTACCAATTTAAGCAAGCTCACCTTTTGCTATCAACTAGTGGTATTTGGAATTTAAGCTTGTTGATAAGGTTATGGACTTATGGTGCATTTAAATTCAGAAAGTCCTCCATTAAAACTTAACAAAAATTGAATACAACGAAGTTGAGGCCCTCTAAAAAGTTAATTAGAAATTAGAAATTTTAAGAAATGCTCATAAAAACCTAGTTTAAAATGTGTTTTATTTGCTCTTATTTTATGAGCTACTGCAATTCCTTGGATACTTATTTTCTCCTCGTTGTGCATCAACATCTTATCATCTACAAATGAGAAAAGTGTCGCAAGTGGTTTTTGACTCTTTGCAAGGGGTAATTTTAATCCCAAAGCCTATAATAATGCCAATTTAGTCTTCAAACTCTTTTAATGGGGGATAAAATAGTCCTTCACAGAGACTATTTTAGCTCATAGTAAAAGAGCATGAGGATTAACTTGACACTTTTATAGACTTTGGGACTAAAATAACCCTGTGTAAATAATAAGNTCAATAAAAATTATTATTAAAAAATATAGAATAAAAACATGTTAAATTATATTTAAATGATGTTTTAATGTAAATAATAAAATTTAAATATCATCTCAACCTTTAACATCGTACAATTAAGTGATTATGGTTGTTAAAACAATTCTTTGTTCGCAACCAGATTGTGTTCCGCTCCCTATGTAAATAAGCCGAATATGAACACAATTTTTTTGTTCGAAATATAAATAAGCCGAATACAACTATTTATATTTTTTAATGAGCCAAACACGACCCGAGCTCCGGCTCGCTCTTGTTCGACTTATTTACACCCTTGGTATAACATGTCACATATTTCATTCTAGAGTTAATTCTTCTAGGCATATTTGTTTTTTGGATGTGCCCAATCAAGTACGAGAAATTGGAGAAATAGGTTACATATTTATTGGCTTGAGACTTAAGAAACCCTTTCTATATCCAATTTTAGTTCTGGTTATACCAAAACGGGAAGTATATTTATTATATTAAGACTTTGGAAGTACGTAGTTGTTTAGGAGTTGTCTGAAATAGATGGAAGCATGAGTATTGTAGGTCTCACCATCATCTCATAAAATTTTCATCCAAGTCTAAGTGATACTTATTTATCACACAATAGGCCCGATGCATTTCTTCATTTTAACCAATCAGCTTCAATTCTACTAGTAACTCCCCATCCATATCACCATCACTTTGATTGAGAGAGCTAAAACGTTCGCACATTTTAATGATTTAATCACTCATGGTTACAACTCTGTCACTAAAACTACCACAACTAAAATTACATTCCATGTATTTAGTTTTGGATCTACTCAAACGGAAGTTTTTAGACTCCAATGTACACATCTATATTTCACGTTTTTCTTGAGCTCTTTCTCTAGTCTTATCCACAAGAAGGCTATTATTAGCAAAAAACATACGTACATCCTACCGTAAATGTTCGGTAAGACCACCCATAACTAAAGGAAAAAGATATGGGCTTAAAGCCAATCCCTGATGCAATCTAACTAAAAGAGGAAAATACTTGATCAATCCTCATTTTGTTCGAGCACAAGTAACAACTCTAGGATACATATCTTTAATGAATTGAATATAAGTCGTATCAACACTTTTTTCCTTTTTAGAACTCTCCAAAGGACTTTCCTTTTTAGAACTCTCCAAAGGAAAATTATATGTAGATCTCCCTTTACTTCCCCATCAAATCTCTCAATAAATTTATATCTTCCATAGTAAACCTGCCTGACATAAATCCAAACTGATCAAGAGAAAATTTTTTATTATGTCGTAACCTATGTTCAATTATCCTCCCGCATTATTTTAAAGTAAGACACAACAACTTAATTCCTCTATAATTTGCACACTCTTGGGCATCATCTTTATTCTAAAAAATTGAGAAAAAATACTCTTCCTCCACTCAAGCATTGTTTTAAGCATTTCCATACTTCAATTGAGATATCATCAAGTCCTACTGATTTTTCACCCTTAATTTTCCTTGAAGGCTCATCAATTTTTTTCTACCATTGCAATGATAAAAATTAAAATATTTTATTATTATTAACATTTTTAAATCACTAAGATCGATCATATTTTCAAAAACTTCATTGAAAATTTATCAAAATACCCCCCCTACCCCCCTCTATGTTGAATGTCTTCCTCTAATAAACACTTTTTGATTTTTATGTTTAATACATTTTACTTGAATTGAATATTTACTTTTCTTTTTTCTTTATTTCGTTAGTTTATACATATATCCTAATCTATTATAAAGATCACTAAAAGTAGAATTTTTAGCATCACAAACTGTTCTCTTAGACTCATTTCGTACAACTTTATATATTTTCCTAGTTTTTAAAAATCCTGTTTGGGATCACTTTCTGTGTTTGTTTTTTTTTGTTTTTGTGTTTTATTTTCTATTGTCTCTTTCTAGAAAATGCATTTGTTACTATCACAGTTTATTTATTTTTTTAAAATATAAAACATGTTTAGTTGGGTATTTTTCTATTTTTTTTAAATATATGTTTTTTTAAAAATATATACAATTTTTATTAAGTAAATATGTCAAACTCATATATATAGAAATTATAATAGTGCTGCATGAATAATATCAAAGTTGGCACATTCTAGGGTGTAGCCTTTTAACAAACAATAAAATCAAGAGTATTTCACACTAAAATAACTCTTTATATGTCTGATAATAAGAAAATTTACCTTTTAACCTTTCATCGATACAAAATTTCATGTTCTTTAGGTGCATGTGCAGTAACATGCGTTCCATCAATTGCACATATACAATCCTATTCAAAGAACACACATAAATTAATATTCATAATTCAAACAATAAATAAATAATTTTTTTAAAATTTAACATTCCTTAAAAAAAACCATTACAATAGGAAGGAATACCTTACTCCAATTAAGGGGTACTTTGGATTATACTAGATCTCAGGAGGGATCGTCTCAAATGATGGTTGAATAATAATCTCAATTCTCGAGTGACAAATTGACTTCAAAATCTTTCTTAAATGTCGTGCGATTGTCTCAAATGAATGCTGAAATCGTTTAAAAATCACTTTTAAATGTTCATTATACTATACAACAACAACAACAAAGCTTTAATCCCACTACGTGGGGCCGGCTACATGAATCCTTTTTCTCCATTGCATCCTATTTAGTGTTGTTCCTACGTAAATGTTCATTATACTATAAAATAACATAAACATTGCGAGTTGTTTTTCCGCGGTCAGGCATTTTGAGACTTTGATAAGACTTTTACGCTTCATCAATGTAGATAAATCAATAAAAACTTGAAGTTCCATTCTATAACTTTCAAAGCATCGAGCTAGACGTTCTCACAATATTTCAATTACGTACTCGCGACCTTGAGGTGTAGAAGTTTGGCATGGTCCTTTTGTTAACTAGTATTTATTATAATCATTAACACAAGTAAAAGTGATTGCTAGTTCAAGTTCTTCAATATCATTTTCAAAATCTGAAATTGGGTCCATATATTGTTCTCATAAAATAAGAGTTTTAAAAAAATGTAAATCAAACAAAATAATAATTGGCGAAATAAACTTTGTACGAGTAATCTAGAAGATAGAAGTTACAATACTCTTATTCATATCCAAGTAAAGAATAAACTAAATCTCACTTAAAACACATCATATGATCATTAACAATGCATCACACATTCATCTCAAGCTTTTACAATCACAAACATGCATCATAATTATAACCAAGCTAATAGATATTTGACAAAAAAAAAAAAGCGATACCAAGTAAACATGAAACATTTAACACAAAAACGCATAAGATAGAGGGCTCATAGGGTTCATCGTGATGAGCAAATAATTTTAGATTAAGAATCCAGCCTTTCCTTTTGCCATCAGGCATATGAAGAAACATCTGCATACATATTGCATATCCTTGGAACTTCTGTAAAGCATTTGAATAGGTAATGTCATCTAGGTCTTCTTTTAAATTGCGAAACTTCATATATTCAACCAACAAAGATTCAGAGCTTCCATTAGAAGATTCGGTTGAGCTACATAATTTCTTTTCTCTCATATTAGTCCTTTTCCATGTCTCACTTAAGACTTGAAGTATGGAGGCAATCACATATGAAATTGTTGTCTTTTTCACATGTTTAACATGTCATTTTTTTTATTCTTCTTCTTACATAATAATTCATCTATAGGTTTTGTTTTACCCTCTCCAATCTCTTATTTTTCCTCAGCGCTGAAGGGATACTGGTAGAAGGATGTTGCGAAGTTATCGTTGTAGTTGTATCACCATAAATACGACAGAGAGACTCGTAAATTAGACATCCTTTTTCTGGGGAATATTTTTGCACTTTTTATTGACCTATAAATCGGTAAATAAACATTATGATTAATAAATATATGTAAATAATAAAATATAAATTTTGGATTGAATATAAGATGAAATAAATACCTTATATAACTTGGCCCATTCATCTTTATATGCAATCACTTGGTCTGTGGTTATGTTATCACCAATTCCAGTCTTTTTCAATTAGTTTGAAAATCCTCGAACTAGTTCTAAGCGTATTGAGCTTATTTCTCAGTTATTCTTGCTTATATGTTCTTTTTGTAGATGATTCAAGTCCTTGCGAAATGCCTAACCATGCAATTGGACTGAAAGTAGTTGTTCGTCTATTCCCATTAATGACTTAAATTTCCATAATTTGAATGAAGATTTGCTCATTTCTATTTGACCGTACTGCCTCTTTAGTGATTTCAATTACATCACTATTATCCATAGTCAAACTTGATATATGAGAAAGAAATGTCAGTGCACATTCAATCATTCCACCCATTACGTATATAACAAAATTTTCCTATCAATTAACACCAAAAAATTATAGGTAATACTAAAGTATAAGAAATCCCTAATAAACCATAGAATTACATATATTGCACTTGAGACATTGCTACTTAGAAAACTCCTCTCATCCACATGAAATAAATAAATACATAGCCATGAAACTATTACGTAGATAGCACTTGAAACTTTTTTATATACCAAATTAGCATCATTTAACGACAACTATTCATATACATAGCAACAGTTCTAATGCATTTATATTTATGATTAGTAGGGTAGTAAAATCTATTAGATTTGAGGCAAAATATAGTAGAAATTAGAATTAAGATTCTAAAGTATAAAAAGTTGTTATTTTGACTGTTTGGCCTGGTGTAGGACAAAAAAAAGGAATCTGGAGATTGATTTAGCTGTGTTAAATTTTCAAACAGAGCCATCTACTATTTCTCTACCATTGATGCATGGATGCTACGGATACCCATGGATTCAAAATCGAATCGTTTCATGATTCATTTATCTCATCGTTGCAGATGGCAAAGACTATTCATAATGGCAAGAAGAGTTCGAAGCGAAGTATCATGTAAACCATACAGTAAATATGAGATAATAAAGAAATTTTAGGTAAGGATTTCCTAACTAGATTATATAATCATTACATCTGCTCGGAGATGAGAACTTCTCTGCAACCCTGAGCAATAAAATCAAGGTCAAATAGAATTGTGGAAACTTTATCGAATGGCATTAGCAATAACTTTATGCATGCTCATGCTAAAATGCTTCTATAATACATGGATTAATGAAAAGTTGTATCAATATAATAATTTATTTTATAATTATATGTCCAAACTAGATAATATATAAGTGGAGTGTTTGAATCATTATAAATTGCTTTATTATGCCGTAAATATCATATGCTCATCACAACGTACAATGACATAATAATAGTGAGTTTGTAAGGGCTAACCATCCTTAGACTTTTTTATGAAATATCATGTTTTAAGATAAAAATGAAATTTTAAATAAATATCATTGAAAATGAAAATATATTTTTAATTGCTTTAAAATACTAATAACAAAATGTTTTTCTACAATTATTTGGTATCCTTCTGTCTTTGAAAAAACATCCTATTAATCTTCTAGACTTATCGAATATTATTCATAACTTTTGAGTCTTCCATGTAGATCCAAACTTTTTACTTTTTTTTATTTTTTTCATAGCTACAATCAATTACCAATAGTTCGTACATATTACACTCTTTCTTATCAGTATGTACAATTTCATATATCTTTTGGAATAAAAATACATAGAACTCTCATTCAATATTAGTTAGAAATATGGGATGTCACAACCCCCAAAATAAACCTTTACAACCTTTATAAATATTGTACAGAAAGCCAAATCAATTACCAATAGTTCGTACATATTACACTACATCAGAATTGTGAAAACTATGACCCGAGTAATCAAATTGAGTTAATAAAGAAATTTTTGATGGTATGTGCTGTCTTTGGAGAGTCGAGCATCTCTGAAGCATCATAAATAACCATCCAAGTTAGATCCTCAATTATCTTGAAGCGAAGGCAGACATATCTGTTGACCTCATTTTTAGTGAGGTCTTAGTTTCTTACTCCCTTAACCTAAAATCTAGCCTTAGGAGTTCTTATTGACCATCCTAGCGAACTAGCATTGGAGCCCACCTCTCGTAGAACTTCAAGCCACTTCTTGACTCATTTTTGTGAAGAACTCGCATGAGTGGTTCCAAGCACTCAACTTTTAGTTGCAAAGGCTCAAAACCAACATGTAGAGGACCCGAAAATGAGTTCCTATAGGATCAAATAGTCTTAGGTAAACCCTTTGTGACTCGATTACTCGCGAACGCCGCAATTCATGCACTCACTGCACCACACACGACTTTGACTTGAATTGACTCGCCTGTCGGCGAACTCATCCAGACGACCCTGAACGACGAAACGGATCGCGCCGACGCGTCTGGAACGTCAACTTTAGCTAGAAAGGACACTCATATTGCTATGGTTTCGCGTGCGCGCAAATGACACGTATATCGATGCACGTTTTTTTAATTAGCGGGGTCAGGTTCAACTCAGATTTGATTTGGGCTGGACTCGGGCTAAACAAGGGTTAAACGATTTTTGAATTTTAAATTTTTAAATTTTAAATTTCAAATTCTTNTGAGGTTGTCGTGTAACACGACTTAAACCCTCTTATCTCTGTGGGTTATTTGCATAATTGGGTATTACGCAAATATAAGTCCCAAATAATAAAATTGACAGGATTAAACAATTGAATAACATCATCTCTAAAAATACAGCCACACAGTAGGATAGTTTGAGAAGTCACTGAGAGTCCTCCTCAGGATCTGTGACATCCCCTACCTTTTACTTCTTTTGGACTTCTGAAAGGATTGTTCTTACTTGAGCCATTCCTATTTGTTTTTCCACGTCCTATCTTGAAAACCTAAACTTTGAATTCTTGAAGACTAGAACCACTGATCATTATCGAGAGCTTTCTCAAGTGCTTCATGTCACTTCGGATGTAATTAACTATAGGGGCTTGCCTCTATAGGGAACTTGGAACCTAGGTAAAATAAACTCTATTTAATCTTTATATTAAATAAGGGAATTTGTCGGTCATATATAAAAGGTTCGCAGACCAAATGAATGTCACAAATCTCTTAGTTTGCAGGATTGAGCCTATTATCGGGGTCTACACTTTTCTCTTGGAATGTGTAGCATTCAGGGTGTCAGACACGATTATGCAAATTATTGGACTAATGAGATCCATTTGATCTCATTTTTTTCAAAATTAAAACATACTACTTTTAAAACTAAAAAAATATACGTCTATTATATTAAATTAAATTTCAAAAGTTATTTTCATATGCATATTTTCAAATCCATCGAAAAAGTTGACCGACAATATCTTCCAACGCCATGATTAAAAAGAATTAAAATTGAGCAGACAATTTATATGCGGAAGGAGAAGAACGATGGAGTTTTGGTGACCTTTGTAACTTGTGATCTCGTCGCATCCTTTCTAGCCGGAGCAAATCGCGAGTTATCGCAAGGGTTGGGGCCGAGATGGAAGGGGGGATGGTGACCTCCGTCGATGCGATCCCGTCGAAGGCGAGTGATTTGGGCCGAGAGGGAGTGATCGAGAGATAGGATTGACTGGCGTGAGGAGGAAAGGGAGGGATCAGGCTTTATCGCGAGAAGGAGATGGGCCTGTTTAAGGTGTTTTAAAATTTGTAAAACATGTTTTTTCTATTTTGAATATCTTAGAAACATATGCGTTATTTCTAAAAATAAGAAAACAAGAATAAAATAAAAAATAGTTAAACAAACACTATTTTTCTGTTTGTTTCCTTTTTTTTTTTTTCAAAAATAAAAACAAGAAATAAAAATTGATCTCAAACAGCCCCTAAGCTTTTACACTTAAAACTAATTTTTATATCAGTTCTTATGTTTTATCTTTTCTTACACATTATTATTTCAGCACCAATTATTTTTATTTGTAATAACTTTTTCTTTTGATTCTCCAAGCACATCTTTTGCTACTTGTTTAATAGTGCTTGTTACTTTATCCTATATAAATTAACTTCTTCATGAACATCCCAAATCTTGAATTATGCTGATAAAAATATATTCATTTAACTTTTAGGTGCACCCTATCTAATTCTATGACAATGTTTCATTTTATTTTTTATCTTATAACTCATCATCTTAATATCCATAACTAATAATAGATGTTAATTACTTAAATTTTTACCTGAAATGACATTGCAATCTTTACATTCTCGACGATCTCTTTTTCTCATAAAAAAATAATTAACTTGAATGTTATTAGATCCATTCTTATATGTAATAATATGCTAATCTCTTTTCTTAAATAAAGTATTTTCAATAACAAAAGCACACTAAAGTAAAATTTAATATGATATTTAACTTTATTATCAATCACTCTAAAATTGTAACCACCATGAATATTTTTTAAATCTTCTACCACTACCAATATGTCCATTTAAATCTCCTTCAATAAAAATTCTTTTTTATAAGATATCATTTGTATTAATTCTTCTAGGTTATTTTAGAAATTTTCTTTTGAACTATATTTAAACCTACTTAAAGAGTATAAACACTTATTACTTTAAAAATTTAGTATCAATCACAGTATTTAGGGCTATAACTATCTTCAATTATATTAATTTTTACGACATTATCTTTTAAACTCTTATTTATAATTATACTTTTACAATTTCTAGTGTGACTCTTACTTGAATGCTAAAGTTTAAAACCTAAGCTATCAATCTTCTTAGTCTTTTCTCCAACCGATTTAGTTTTTTGAATACATAAGATGTTTATCTTCTTATGAACCATAATATCTACTAATTCCATTAATTTATTAGTGAAAGTACCTATATTTCAAGATCTTATCCTATTGTTAGTTTTATTGACTAACTTCTTTTCCTGCATCCGTCCGTAATGTGAGCAATTTTACTTATTTGACAATGCATTTAATACATCATTTAAAGAATATTCATGAAATGTAATTCCTTCAATAGGATCAAATTTGACCATGGTTGCTTTTTTTTGGCTGTGTTTAGTGGGCTTTTGAAATGGTAATGATCTATCTTTAGAAATATTAGCTATTGATGTAGTAGTCCTAACAAGAGGATTATTATAATATTTATTAATATTTAAAACCTTGTAGTGAACATCATATATATTTTTGGACAATATAGCATGATTTTTGTTAATTTTCCCTACAATCGTCAGTAAAACATCTTGTGATAACAAAGTAATATATTGACAAATAATATTTAACTAGAAGATCTTTAAATCTTATAAATTATTCGAAACCATTTCAATCATTTTATTTGAAGTTCTTAAATTGATTATGCTATTGATCTCCATGATTACAAAGTAATTTGTTGACAAATAACTTTCTTTATTTGCTTGTCTTTTTTATGCTTTATATTCTCCATATCTATTGTGTCTAAGCAGCTAATGATAAATTCCATAGAAAGTGATTGAAACAGGAAACATTATGAATAAAATGACCAATCAAAGATTTTAATTGAAAATGGTAAAAATGTAATTAAAGTCTGTCACGGTATGATATTTTTGGCGTTTTGTTTTTATCCTCATATTATGCACCCTTTTTTGTGGCTCAATATACTCTAACGCCAAATATCGTCAAGATGAACTGATTGAAACTTGATAGCAATTATGGCAGGCTTGAATTTTTCTTTACTGATGGAATGCGTTTCTAACCACACATATATTCTAACTTGAGAGTTTTTCTGAGCCTCTTTCTTGCTCATTGAAGGAAATAAATGCAATTTTAGGGGAGCGTCTTTCTGCTGAAGACGAGGAAAACGTTTTGGCTGAATTTGAAACACTGGAAACTGAGGTATGTCTAATTGACTATTCGCTACTCAGTTTGTTAAGTTTAACAGCTTTCTCCTCGCAGAATTTTTAACTACAAAGCATTGCCATGTTGAACCTCTTCCTCAAATTATAAGCCTGAAAATTTCCTGCTTTGCTCTCTCTATGTAATGTAATAGATACTCCTTACTAATGTTGGTAAACTTAATATTACATGAAATATTGTGTTAGATACATTGAGCTCATCATATAATTTGAAAACTTATTTTAGGAGCAATGCTAAAAGGATAATTTAGTAATTTATTATTTATTTTTGTGGGGGTATAAATAAGGCTAATTTAGGGTTAGGGTTATGATAAGATTATTGTCTTTGTGTCTCAGGTTAGGGGTTGAGAAAGATTACCTTTCTCTCGATTTTAGGTGTTAGGATTAGGGTTTGGGAGATATTGCCTACCTCTCCAATTGTAGGTGCTTATCTTTATGTATTTGAGTTTTGTTCTTGGTGTTTTTGAAATAAAATATTTGGTTGCCCTAATTTGGGTTTTCCCACATATTTCTGTCAATTTTTTTTGTTGCTTTTGGCTCCGATTTGTATCCAATTGTCTTCAGAGCAATTGATCTTTGGGAAACTAACGACGGTATTGCGAGATTGCGATGCAGTCATGTCAGTCGAAGACGGGATTGCGGTAGTTGAGAAATTGATGACCGAATCATATACACATATTAGATCAGAGAAACCGACGATTGGATCGGGCGCGCCCTAGTGATTTGAGATTGGGCGCGCCCTAGTGATTGAATCTCGTGATCTAGGAAGCTGACAACGGGATTATGGCATTCGTGTCCCGATACATTTGCAGTTTGGGTTGTTGAGAAAACCAACGAACGAATTTCAGCATACATGCACTGTTTTTGTGACAAGCTTTCTGAAAAAATCATGATCCTGGGTAGCGGGGTGGTCGACGAAGCGATTGCGATGTTTAAGGCTGGTAAATCCACCTTATTTTCTCTCGATCTGCAGTATGTACCATTGATTGAACCTCATGATATAGTCGCGATTTGAGCTTTGCTAGGAAGCAAACGACAGGATTGCAACATATAGTAGTTTGTAATTCATGATCGAAAACTTACCTGGTAGTCATGGCATAAAAAATGGATGCTTTGGAGTAGAAATTAGAGGAAGAGAAGAGCAAAATTAAATTTGGAATAGTTGAGCGTTTCTTCTCTATGGAGTGGCGGTTCTCGTCTATGGAGGAGATATTCACCGCCTTGGATGAAATGATGAAGAAGATCATGGAGTTTTACACAAACTTGTTGCTGGCAGCCACAAGATCAAGCGATGATGTCTGGAGGAGATGCCAGTGCAGCAATCTGAAGGATCTGTGCGACATTAGGGTGGCATTGTTGCCATACGCATATCTAGAGTCATGGAAACGAGCAAAGGAATTAGGAGCAGACTCAAGCGACAACACTTGGATGGAATAACTCGACATCCAAATGGTGGGAACAAATGGTAGCGAGTGAGATCAAGCGAAGTAGTGGAGAGAAGATTTGAGCAACAACATCTAGAAGGAGTTACACTGTTTGGAGGTTTGGAACGAGTGACTGCAGGCAGAATGGGACTGCATTTGATTTGGGCCTGAAGAAGATTGATTCGAAGGATTTTGACGTAGAGCAAGGAACCATGATAAGTGGGATCCTGGCGGAGGGCTGCATCCAATTGCACCAGTGGATTTTGTTACTGTTGTCTTTCGGGTGGAAGATGATTCAGGAGTAATATGGAAACAAGATTGGTGGAGAAGATCAGAGGAGTTTGTAAGATACTGATTTTGACACTGCAGAGTACAAGGTTGGTTGCTTGACGATGACCTCAGTTTATGCAAAACTTTGGTGATGCTCAAGACCATGATGAGGACAATTCAGGACACATGGCTGAGATTCTTGAGCATGTTGCATAGCATGGAAGAGACACTTGATATAGAGTTGACAGAGATTTTAGTGATCGATGAGCTATTAGATGAGTTGTTTGGGGCTGCAGTATTCTCCAAGATTAACTAGAAGTAGTAGTTAGGACACTCAGATTTGGATGTGGTTGAAGGATGTGCACAAGGCGACATTTCAAATATATGAGTCACTACAAAGTTTTGATTTAATGGAAAGGGTTGTCAAATGATAATAACACGTGGGAGCCATACGACCGAAACAATTTTTAATAGTACGATGTGTTTTATTGGGAGGGTGGTAATGTTAGACCCGTTGAGCCCCGTCATATACATTGAAGACTTATTTTAGGGGCAAGTCTAAAAGGGAAATTTAGTAATTTATTATTTATGATTATGGGGAGTAAATATGACTAATATGTTTAGTTTTAGAATTATAATGAGACTGTTCTCGAGTCTTAGGGTTAGGGTTTGGGAGAGATCGCGTGCCTCTCAAATTGTAGGTGTTAGGGTTAGGAGCTAAGAGAGATCGCTTGCCTCTCGAATTGTAGGTGTTTATATTTATGTATTTGAGTTGTGTTGCTTGATGTTTTCGAAATAAAATATTTTTTTGTCCTAATTTGGGTTTGTTCATATATTTCTTGCAATTTGTTCGCCGATTTTTTCTCCGATTCAGTTCATAATGTTGGATAAGGTGACATGAATATCTTTGAGGCCGGATTGGCTTTTTGTTTAGTAAGAAGCTGAGAGCATTGCCATTTATGCATTTTAATTTGCTTTAACCAACAGTATGCTATATTTTTTATATTTCATTTCGGCCTAATACGGTATTCTCATTTAATCGATTTGTATTTATTGCTTCCATGTGGCACATTACGTCTTATGTAATCTGTGTCCCATTATGCAACGACCATAATTATCCTCCTTGAATCTCCACCATTCTTTAAGCTCTATTGAGTCTGCTCATTCATCCATCTTCTCGAGTTGAAACCATCTTTGAAGTGGAGTTAACTTGATATGAAATAGGTGCAATGGATGGAGAGACGGGGGCCAAATATTGGATTCCCCAGGGGAAGCGAGAGGAGATAGAATAGAGGAAGAATCTTCAAGTTCTTCAATTATTCAATATTCAACATATAACCATAACTATTCTATTTATAGAAATCCAATATTCAAAATATAGCCATAAATATTCTATTTATAGAAATAGGATTACCACTTATGATCCATTGAAATTGTATTAAAATCTAATCTAACTCCAGTTGATTCTTACTGATTTAATGCCTATAAAGAAACTCTTGATAGTTCAATAAAATAAAAAATGAATAATCCTAAAATAATTTAAAAACTAGAATATTCCTCAAAATAATGAAGGTTTGTTTTTTTGTTGCTTTAATTCCCCGGATACGTGATATATCTGTTCAGTAGAAGCGTTATGCATTAATTTTTCTCCTTGAAGTTTGGTTTTTATAGTGGAGGTGGAGGAATTGTGCGATAAACATCTCTTGAATCTTGAATTTGTGCAGTGCGGACATAGGACTTAGAATTTGGAGATTTTAGAGCCCACATTGTATCAGACGTGCTTATTTAATCATATAAAAAATCCAATAGTCTCGTGGTATTGGGAACTCAATTGGTAATGGTGACAAAGAAAACAGTTATTTAAGGGTCTTGAGAATATCATCTATAACCATTTCAATAGATCGTGGAGAATTTAGACATCTTCATTTACTGTTACTATGTATGATGGAAATTTGATGGTTAAACCAGTCGAAAGATAAAGTCAACAAGTGAGGTGAGTTTAACTGGATTGTTTGGTTACATAAATTTAAAATTTCATTTCAGTTGTTCATTACGTTTTTCGAACTTCCATTTGGAATGCAAAATTGGCTTGGGATATTTTTAAAAATAGAAGTGTTGAGCTGTAAGGATCAATTTGTACAACCATCGTAATATTTATACCCGTGACATTCAAATTTTATTTGAGACACTGACCATTATATGAATATTAATAAAGAACACAAATTATTGTTAGTATTTGTGGAAGCCAATTTATGTTGTCTTTGGTATTGATGATGACTAGAAAGGCAATCATGGTTGCAGTAGGATTCATTTCATGGGACTTATTATGATATGATTCATGATTTTGATGAGAATAAGAATTATGGCAACTTGTTTGAAATTTCATTTTTTAATGAAATGATGACTATTTAATTAATGAAAATTTAATGTGGCCTAAGGCTAATATTACGTGAAATTTCATTCTGGAAATTTGGTTATGAGAGATTCGTTGAATTATAGAAACAACAGAGATGAGTGCTGTATTTTGATATCAAATTAACAGATTAGAACAGGGATTTGAGTAGTTTTAGCTCTCTTATTATAAAGGAGATGGTCGATCTTGTACGATCATTATCAATTATCAGATGAGAAGGGATCTTTTTGGGCTCATGCAGAGCTCTTAGTGATGATGAGCTTGGAAGCAATGTTAGTGATAGACAGAGAAATGGAGAAATTGGAGTCCATCCGATACTAGAGTGGGGAGATAATATGCCAGGAATCTTTAATTTCTTTATTCATTCAATAATCTTAATATAAGCCAGAAATATCTTTTTTATAAAAAAATAATAATTTAAATTAATAAAAAAAACATCATAGTTCTCTACAATAATTTGAGTACTAGAATATTATAAAAACTATCTATACTTGTTTATTTCTTTTACTGCACCAGAATCCTAATCTACTAAAACTGTGAAGATGATCATATTTCATGCATGTATGCAATACGAGATAATTGCATGCCTTTGATTTCAAAGTGCAGCCAAAGTAATTCTTCCCTGACAAAAACGTCTTCTAATTCATGGTGTTTAGAATGAATTGTCCAATTATGGCTATTATAGTACTTTTGAATTCTATAATTGTAAGTTTCTACTTGAATATTTCACTAAGCTAAGGCACAGTTTTTATCTTTGCTTGTGATGGATACTAAAGAAGCTCATGGCCATATGCTGTATGTTTTATCTTTTGATTCATTCATATTTGATCACAGTTGTAATATTTGTAGAATACATGATAAATTCTCTCTCTTTGGCTAACCACTGTAAGTTCTCTTACTCTTGGCAGATTACTCTTGAAAGTTTGCCACAAGTTCCAGAATCAGTAGAAGAAGCTAGGCAACCTCAGGTTAGTGAGATTGCCGAAAGCAGCTATGAAGAAGACCTCAAGCTTCCGGATGTACCAATCAAACCAGTTACTACCGAGCTGAATGAAGCTACTCCAGAAAATATCTCAAATAAAACACCCAGTAGAACAAAAGGTTTCTTTGCTAATTAAAAGGAAAAAAAAAACGTTTATTATTATTATTAGTATTATTTCCAGGTTTCTAACCAGTTCTTATGAATAAATTGCAGTTCTAGAAGAACCATTGCTTGCTTGAGAAAAAGTGGCGGATTTAATTTCACGTCCTACTTGTAAAAAGGAGAAGAATGGCAAGACGATATGCTTGAGAGCTTAGATTGTCAACCATGAAGTTTTGAATTCAGGATATTGCATATTTGATGTCTTCCTGAAATACTATTGTGCTTTCTGCGGGCGTACATCCCAATTGAGTTATGTAAAATTTGGTATTTTCCATTTGCAATGAACTCTATTTTGGACAAATGTATAATAGCCATTGGATGTTGTTTATAGTTATTGTTTTTTATTGATTTTTTATTCACTCGTGACTCTGGAAAAAATATGCGTCTGCCACTAATTCAAATTTTGATTAAAAACTGGGAAATGACAAGGTAAATTTTCTCAGCACTCTCATGGGCTGAACGGTCTGTGTTTTGTCCACATGAGTGAATGAATATATGTACTCAAATATAAGATGTTTAGACTGCTCAAGGTAAAAACCAATGCATTTATATAATAAATATCTCTAATTTAATGTATTTGGTAGTAAGAAGTCAATACAGACCCATAGAATATTGGCAACAATGCCAGCGGAAGTTGTAAATCGATTTGACAAATAATTCTGAAAGTGTAAGATTTGTAATTTGGGCTCTCTGGGTAGAAAATCATTCAGTCAATAACCACTATTAGAAACAGTATTCTGATGTTTCTAGAAAAGTTAGGCAAATCTACAAATCTTACATTTCATAAAGATAAACAGTATTAATACATCTAAATTGATCAACATTCGAAGATGCTTTGACCCTTTCTCAAAGATTCCTCAAAGATGGTTCAACCTTTTTTAATTCTTAATCGAATACGAATTGATCGTAATTAAAATATTATTTGAAGATGTTTTAAAGGTCGTATGATCATTATTTAAGGATTGTTCGATCATTAGATGTTTTATTTGATCATTATTTGATATGGTTTAATATTTTTTTTTTCAAAATTTGTTTTATCATTATTTGAAGATGTATTAATTTTGAGTTGTTTATTGTTTAATTCTTATTTAATCACCATTTAATGATTGTTCAATCTTTGTTTAAAGATAATTTGAAATTTTTTTATTCATGGTTCAAGATGCATTTGATGATAGCTCAATCTTTATTCAATTGTGATTCAAAGGAAATTTAAAAATTGTTTGATCATAAATAAAATAAAAAAATAAAAAAATGCATGTTCATGCTTTAAATATGACTTGAAAATGATTAAATTGTATTTCTTTTTGACTCATTGTCTTTTTGGAATTGATTTATTTGGTATGATATGTTATGTATCAAAATGCTTAAATCATATTAGTTAAGAGGTATTATAACATTCATATTATATGTCACAACCCACATCAAACTCACGCACCAATTAACTTAGGACATAACAAAATATGTTGTGATTTAGCTAACTAAATATACCTCCAACACCCTTTCTCGCAGAAACTCACAAAAATAGGTGGGAGATACACTGAATCATCTAAATTTACCCAAAGTGTTACACTATAAAATGTTCCAATATAATCAAATTCATATGCTCAAATATTTCAATTAAAATGGAAGCAATCTAAAATATATCAAGAATAATAAATTTGTATAACATCAAAACCCATTTGATTTTTTAGCAGAAAATAAACAATTTATATGTAAACTAATCTAAAAAGTTTATTATCTTACAATAAATTTATACTAAAATATGATCATACAATGAGTTTGAAATGAAAACAAGATGGTTTTTTCGTCCTTACACCAATGTATAAAGTATTGTGAGGATGGTGAAAAATGTTGCATAAATGGTGATTTACAACTGTTTTCAATACACGAGGCATGCATTCACAAAGACGTCGCTTACTATGCTCCCGTAAAGAAAATGGTTTGTTTCAGAGAAGCTGTACTAGGAAAGGATGAAAGATCGAAGGAAGGACGAAAGCAAAACCATCTTGTGTCTACCCAACAATCTCCATCCATTTCTTCACAAAAATTGGTGGAAACTTTTCCGATTCTCACATCTGAGTTCAAGGCTGGGGATGAGGGCGAGGAAGAGGAAAATAGATCGTTGGACGGAAGAATCCAACTATCAGCATTGACTTGGAAAGCAGTTTTGAGGATGAAGATAATGACAAGAATGCAATGACGATAAGCTAAAGGAAACCTTGGCTCGAGATAACCGTAGAGAATGAAGATGAAGAAAAGTACAAGTTAATGTATGATAGGATTAACCACTATGTACATGCCATGATCTTAAACCCGATCCAACCTCAAAAGGTCGAGGGTTTGGTGGTCAAGGAAGTACAAAGTGAGGGTCTAAAACCAATAAGATTCCATCTTGGTTCTTCCTCTAGCCCCGCAACTGATGTAAATATAAAAGAAGAGCATTCTACTGAATTAATGGAATTGCTTGTTGATTGGTATTCCCCTGTGTTAAGAAATTTGTTTAGTAGGCTTTTGTGCCAGCACAATTACCGAAAGATAAGTTACACATTTTTGAAGCTGTATGGAATAACAAGAATGGAGCTTTTAATTCGAAACAAGGTGTAGGGTTAGGTACAGTAGGGCCATTTGACGACACAAAATTTTGCTTGGTTGTTACTAATGAAAAAGTGAAGATTTTCTCAAAACTACAAACGACGCTGAAGATACGACAACACAAAATGCACCGCCAGAATTTGAGGAGGAAATCAAATCAACGGTTGACAAACTGAAAGAGATCAACTTGGGAAAAGAGGATCCCAGACCGACCCTCATCAGTTCTTTAATGAATGAAAAAGAAGCAAAATAAATGATTGAGTTATTAAAAGAGTAAAAAGATTGCTTCGCTTGGAATTATAACGGGATGCCCGGTTTGACGCTTGAAGTCGCAATTCACAAGCTTGAAATAGACCGTAGTGTGACTCTATTTAAACAAGCTCCAAGGAGTATGCAACTCAAAATCAAGAAACAAGTTACAACAAAGGTCAGAAAATTAGTAGACACTAACTTTGTATGGGAAGAGCAATACCCGACATGGTTAGCTAACATAGTTCCAGTGAAGAAGAAGAACGGTCAGATTCAAATATACGTTGACTTCAGAGATTTGAACAAAGCGTGTCCAAAAGATGAGTTCCCATTGTCGATCTAAGAATTAATGGAGGATATTGCATCATCACATGTAATCTTCTTTTTTATGGATGGATCATCAGGATACGATCAGATAAAGATGGCACCAAAAGAGACAACATTTAAAGCTTTCAACACATCAATCGAAATATATTGTTACACAGTAATGTCTTTTGGGTTGAAGAACATCAGAGCAACATACCGTCGCACAATGACGAAGATCTTCGATGACCTCATACACAAACAAATAGAATTCTACATGGATGACTTATTCATGAAGAGAAAACAAAAAGAAAACCATTTGTATGATTTGAGAATTTTTTTCGAAAGATTGCGATAATTCAATCTTAAGATGAACCTTTGAAAGTGTGTCTTCGATGTCACTTCCAGGAAATTTTTAGGATTCATTGTTCACTATCAAGAAATTGAAATTGATATGGAGAAGATTAAAGTAAATTAAAAAATCCCACCTCCCAGAGCCTTGAAATAATTACGATCTTTTCAAGGGAAGTTGACTTATCTAAAGCGCTTTATCTCCAATCTGTCAGGAAGGTGTCAGCTCTTTTCAGCATTACTCAAGAAGGACACCAAATTCTATTGGGGTGACACATTCCAATGGGCCTTCAAAGAAACGATAACTAATGACACCACCTATCTTAGCAGCACCTATCCCGGGAATACCTTTGATACTCGATACTGAGACTTTAGAAGACTCTCTCGGAGCCCTGTTAGCTCGGGGCAATGATGAGAGTAAGGAAAAAACTTTCTACTACTTGATTCAACATCAAATTCTGTTGGAAGTAAAGTTTGGCTCTAACCTTCAATACGCAAAAGCTTAGATATTGGATGCTTTCTAACAATGTCAAGTTTATTTCGAAAGTTAATCTATTGCAATATTTGATGACCCGACAGAAGATTTTTGGTAAGTTAGCTGGGTGGTCAATAATTTTATTGCAATTTGATATAACTTTTGTTCCCCTTCGCACTGTTAAAGGGCATATCTTAGTGGATTCGTCGCGGCTCACCCGCTGCTGGCCGACTCTCCGTTCAACGACGAGTTGCCGGATGAACAAATTATGAGTTTAGAAGACCTCGATAGCTGACGTTAGAAGATGTTCTATGATGTAGCTTCGTCGGCATGCAAGGATAGAGACTCACAAATAGTGGTACTTGGTGACTTGACCTGCAATTACGTGTATTTTTAATCTCCAAAATTTTGCCAAAAAATGTCTCAAATTATATTTAGCAGACAGTGTGAACAAATGTAATGATTTATAATAGATTTTCACACTAGAGGTACTATGCGAGTATACGTATCGTTTCAAGTAATATAAGATTTTTCTTAAAAACCCTGTGTCAATCCCACGAGGAATGTGGTAACTCTTAAAAGTAACTTACAAAAATTATATTTAAGTTTAAATTAAACAAATAAGAGGTCTAAAATGATATGCTTATTAAAAATTACTACTAAAGAAAGTAACAACTAAATGTAACAACTTAACAAAATATAACAACGAGTTTGGATATAATGAAAAACCCTTCCCCATGCAAAGAGATTTTAATATGTGTAGGATTCAAATGATTTAAGAAAAAATTGATGTTCTGTGACAAATAGAAGCATACCTTATTCCTTACCCCCTCCTAGTGCTAACAAAGAACATTGGCTTAACTTAATACCTATTCATTAGCATCTCGATTCCGCATCAAAATTATCTAACCTCTCACTTCTAGATGCCCCTAAGCCTATGCCACCATGATGGCCGAATTCTAGCGTCAGGGTACTAAACCTTAAGCCAAATTGATAAGAATCTAGTCTGCCACTCTAGAACTAACAAATTCTATGTCCATCAAAACTTATCTCCCTATTTATTTGCACTCCCCCTTAGGTGATCGCAATAGCTACGCCTGGGATGAAGTGTGGTATCCACTAGTTAGGTGAAAGCATAGCCCTCTAAGATCATTATGTTTCTCAACAGATTTTAACCTCACAAGTGGCCAGTTTGTAAAGTAAATAAATATTCGGTGCAAATACCATGACAATTTTTAAGAATAAGAAAAAATCTTTAAATCATTCTCATCTCACAAGATTAAATCCCATATGCAAGGAGAAAGAAAAAGAACTACTCAGAATTCATGGAGATTAAATAAAAAAAAACATTTGCATTGAAATTCATGTCTTACAATAAAAAACTTAAACACAAATATAAAGTACCTTATGTATTCTCCCCAAATAAACTTCTGGAGTTTCCTTCAAGCAATCTCCAAACTTTTTCACACTAAAACACACTCACACTCACACTTAAACACAAAAAATGAAAAAAATTAATTCACTACTGTCGCCCAATTGAAGTTTTGAGGCTCCAAAAGGTCTCTAAATTTGGCCAAATCCTTCTCATTAAATAGAAAATAGAAAACAACGAAGGGTTGCTTAAAACACCCCTCCAATATTTGGCCAAATTTAATGGATCTTCTAGAAAAAAAGTTATTGGCGCTATAGCGCTAGTCTGGGGCGCTATAGCGCTTATCTCGCTTGTCTGTGGCGTTATGGCGCCAAGGGGTGTCACTATAGCGCCACAAAAAAATCTTCAATTTTTCCCACATTTTCTCTAAATGTCTATTCCAAGTACGTGAAACCAAAAATATGCAAAATATCTTCCTTTAAAGTGTAATATCATTAAAAATGTACATAGAAGTCTTACAAAATATGCACTAAAAACAATTTATTTTTGGGTGGATCAATTCTCTTAAACCAAAACGTTACTTGTACTCAAGTAACTCCTTATACTATATAAAATTTTTAACATGTAGAAAATTTAACTTAAAAGCTTCTATAATTTCTGCTTTATAAATACTATAGTAAAACTTTCAGAAAAATTTTTAACAACTCAAGTTAAGAACTTAAATACAAGAATATTCAGCAGTCAAGTTTAAAAGTTCTGATTTTTTATTTTTTTCAAAAATAGCTACAATTTGCCATACTCAATATACTTAGAAGAATTACCAAAAAAAGAGTTTCATGAGAACTTTATTAGTAAATGTGCTAATCCTTCTAAGTCTAAGTTAGAAATGTAACTAAGTTTCTTTCCTTAAGATGGTTAAAGTAGAGTCAATTTTTGATTAAGTATATTCTCAAGCTTCTCCTCACATATTTTCTCTTTTTTGCTTTTCTTTTTCTTTTAGGATCATTTTCAATCATTTTTTCTTTTCTCTTTTCTCTTTTTTTTCATATGTCATGTGAGGATTACTATATCTGGATAACCTTTAATGATTTTGAACTTCACTATCCTTCTCTTAAAGTTAAAAACACCTTACATTTTTTTACTTTAACAAATAAGCATTAGCTTTGAAGATTTTTCATAAATTCTAATTTTTTTGCTTTTCAAGTATAAATCTAAGATCCTTAATATTTTCAAAAATACAGTTTCCTTTACTTTAAATAGCAAAAGCATAACTCCAAACCCTTTATACTAATTATGTTAATTTTAGAATTAACCTTCATTATTAAAAACTTTTACTTAGGCTTTTTATAACTTTCATAAAATCAAAAGTATAGTTTTCTAAAGTTAACTCTACACACCACAGGTTATATTAAAAATAATTTTGAAAAATACAATTCCCTGAGGATAAATAAAGTTTAGTTTAAAAAGAATTTTCTCCCTTCCCTCAAACATAACTTTTTTAGACTAATTTAAAGCAGGAAAGTTCATGAAGAAAGAGAAGAATTTTTAAAATTTAAAAACAAGGACATTATTGCAAGTACAAGTAGTAAAGACAAGTAGTGAGTAGTGATAAACAGAAAATTAACATGTATAACAATAAAAACATAAAATAGACACTACTCTAACATTTAGATTGGAACAAAAGATAAAGAGTAGAACTAACTGTTTAACAGTTAAGTAAAAAAACTAAATACTAGCACACCATAACACAAATACAACTAATCACTAATACAATAAAGTTCAAATATTCAAATACACCTAAGGAAAAAAGAAAACAACACACTACACATCACCATCTTCATCATCACCAGCATCACCAGCATCATCATCATCATCACCCTCTCCCAAAGCTATATCCTCATCCATCTCAAAAGGTTGGTATGGTGTGAAAATTGGGCGAGTAGAAAATTCCACAGAATGATCACCCCCCATATCTCATCATAGTCTTATTATAGGAAAAATCATACTCAACTTTCCTTAACATAATATCATCACTATGGTACAAGTGAGATTCAAGGCCTTTTACTTGATTCTATAGAGTTATGATATCTCCTTGTTGAATCATCATTTGTTCCATAAGAGAATTTAGAGAAATAGTATCAATAGTAGATGGTATAGGAGTATGGGCAGAATCATAAGTAGAAGGTATGTTAACTCCAATCCTAGGTCTAGTCCAAAAATGTCTCTCATATTTTTCCAAGTTTGTTTTTCCGATGGGTTTATGTGATGGAAAAGTTTCTTCCCAAGTCTCATACACACCAGATTTAGCACACAAGGTACTAATAAGAGCAGGGTATCCCAAACTTCCTGTAGTTCCTCCTCTCGAGGAAACAAACATTTTTGTATAAATAAGAGAGCCAATGCCAATAGGTTTCTTCATCTGAATACAGTAGTTTAAAGTGGCTCCCTCACGGATTACCTAACTGAAATGGTTGGTAGGAAGTAATCTACCGAATATAAAATAGTGTCATGCTCGAGAATGAACATTAAGTTTTGAGAAAGAAAAGTTTACCCATAGCCTAATTTTAATCTTCCAGACTCCATTTCCATCAATTAAAACTCCCATAATCTCATCCAATTCGTCATCAGTAGGATAAAACTTAGAAAAGGAGGTTGGAACACTTCACAGCTTGTAAATGTGGTTAAAACGAACATAACTGATGTCTACGTATTTCCATCATACATAAACCAAATCATCAAATTCGCCTGGTAGGTTAACATAACTCTCAGACAACTGAAATTACATTTACGACGGTGAAATAACCAAAGTTTTCTGACTATAGCTACACAATCAAGTACTCAATTGTTCAGTCAGGACATAGAAAACTGCATTCTGCAATCAATTTATTTCATTGCAGATCAACATACCTATCCCATGCCTTTGCACCAGTAAACTTATCGGAATCAAAAGTTGTTTTTTCCTTGCCTCTCTTCATTTTAGGAGCCATGACTAATCTAAAAATTTTCAAGATAAATTCCAAAAATCACAAACTCAACTTCAAAAGGCTCTTAAAAACACAATCTAAACTTAAATAATCATTCAACCATGGATTTCACACAATTTTCATCAAGTTTTAAAATTTTCGGCCTAGTCCACAATGTGGATGAATCCAATGTCAAATTAAAATTTTTCAAAGCCAAGGTGAAGATCTTACCCATAGATGAAGAAATCTATAGTTTGGAGGCCTAAATCCAAGCCAATCAAGCACAAAATGAAGAAAATGGAGGAAGGAGATGAATCAAGGGTGAAAATGGCGATAACCCTGGGTTCAGGCTCTTAAAATGACTCACAGGTTATTTCAGTGATATAGCGCCCGACCGTGGCTCTATAACACCATGCATAGTCTGATGAATAGGGCTATAACACCCAAAAGTGGCACTATATCACTATTCATACCCATCCCGATTTAAAATATATATATATATATATATATATANAACGGGATTGCGGTAGTTGAGAAATTGATGACCGAATCATATACACATATTAGATCAAAGAAACCGACGATGGGATCGGGCGCGCCCTAGTGATTGAATCTCGTGATCTAGGAAGCTGACAACGGGATTATGACATTTGTGTCCCGATACATTTGCAGTTTGGGCTGTCGAGAAAACCAACGAATGAATTTCAGCATACATGCACCGTTTTTGTGACAAGCTTTCTGAGACAATCACGATTCTGGGTAGCGGGGTGGTCGACGAAGCGATTGCGATGTTTAAGGCTGGTAAATCCACCTGATTTTCTCTCGATCTGCAGTATGTACCACTGATTGAACCTCGTGATATAGTCGCGATTTGAGCTTACTTGGAAGCAAACGGCAGGATTGCAACATATAGTAGTTTGTAATTCATGATCGAAAACTTACCTGGTTGTAATGACATAAAAAATGGGTGCTTTGGAGTAGAAATTAGAGGAAAAGATGAGCAAAATTAAATTTGGAATGGTTGAGCGTTTCCTCTCTATGGAGTGGCGGCTCTCGTCTATGGAGGGGAGATTCACCGCCTTGGATGAAATGATGAAGAAGATCATGGAGTTTTACACAAACTTGTTGCTGACAGCCACAAGATCAAGCGATGATGTCTGGAGGAGATGCCAGTGGCAGCAATTTGAAGGATCTATGCGACATTAGGGTGGCATTGTTGCCATAGGCATATCTAGAGTCATGGAATCGAGCGAAGGAATCAGGAGCAGACTCAAGCGGCAACAGTTGGATGGAATAACCCGAAATCCAAATGGTGGGAACAAATGGCGAGTGAGATCAAGCGAAGTAGTCGAGAGAAGATTTGAGCAACAACATCTAGAAGGAGTTACACTATCTGGAGGTTTGGAACGAGCGACTGCAGGCAGAATGGGACTGCATGTGATTTTGGCCTGAAGAAGATTGATTCGAAGGATTTTGACGTAGAACAAGGAACCATGGTAAGTGGGATCCTGATGAAGGGCTACATCCAATTGCGCCAGTGGCTTTTGTTACTGTTGTCTTTCGGGTGGAAGACGATTAAGGAGTAATATGGAAACAAGCTTGGTGGAGAAGATTAGAGGAATTTGTAAGATACTGATTTTGACACTGCAGATTACAAGGTTGGTTGCTTCACGATGACCTCAGTTTATGCAAGACTTTGGTGATGCTCAAGACCATGATGAGGACAATTCAGGACACATGGCTGAGATTCTTGATCGTGTTGCATAACATGGAAGAGACATGATATAGAGTTGACAAAGATTTTAGTGATCGATGAGCTATTAGATGAGTTGTTTGGGGCTACGGTATTCTCCAAGATTAACTAGAAGTAGTAGTTAGGACACTCAGATTTGGATGTGGTTGAAGGGTGTGCACAAGACGACATTTCAAATATATGAGTCACTACAAAGTTTTGATTTAGTGGAAAGGATTGTCAAATGATACTAACACGTGGGAGCTATACGACCGAAACAATTTTTAATAGTAAGATGTGACTTTTTGGGAGGGTGGTATTGTTAGACCCGTTGAGCCCGTCATATACATTGAAGACTTATTGTAGGGGCAAGCCTAAAATGGAAATTTAGTAATTTATTATTTATGATTATGGGAAGTAATCATGGCTAATATGTTTAGTGTTAGAATTATATTGAGACTATTCTCGAGTCTTAGGGTTAGGGTTAGGGTTTGGGAGAGATCGCGTGCCTCTCAAATTGTAGGTGTTAGGGTTAGGAGTTGAGAGAGATCGCTTGCCTCTCGAATTGTAGGTGTTTATATTTATGTATTTGAGTTGTGTTGCTTGATGTTTTCGAAATAAAATATTTTATTTCCCTAATTTGGGTTTGTCCATATATTTCTTGCCGATTTTTTCTCCGATTCAATTCATAATGTTGGATAAGGTGACATGAATATCTTTGAGGCCGGATTGGCTTTTTGTTTAGTAAGAAGCTGAGAGCATTGCCATTTATGCATTTTAATTTGCTTTAACCAACAATATGCTATATTTTTTATATTTCATTTCGGCCTAATATTTTTTTGTTGCTTTAATTCCCCGGATACGTGATGCATTAATTTTTCTCCTTGAAGTTTGGTTTTTATGGTGGAGGTGGAGGAATTGTCCGATGAACATCTCTTGAATCTTGAATTTGTGCAGTGCGGACATAGGACTTAGAAATTGGAGATTTTAGAGCCCACATTGTATCAGACGTGCTTATTTAATCATTTAAAAAATCCAATAGTCTCGTGGTATTGGGAAGTCAATTGGTAATGGTAACAAAGAGAACAGTTATTTAAGGGTCTTCAGAATATCATATATAACCATTTCAATAGATCGTGGAGAATTTAGACATCTTCATATACTGTTACTATGTATGATGGAAATTTGATGGTTAAACCAGTTGAAAGATAAAGTCAACAAGTGAGGTGAGTTTAACTGGATTGTTTGGTTACATAAATTTGAAATTTCATTTCAGTTGTTCATTATGTTTTTCGAACTTCCATTTGGAATGCAAAATTGGCTTGGGATATTTTTAAAAATAGAAGTGTTGACCTGTAAGGATCAATTTGTACAGCCATCGTAATATTTATACCATGACATTCAAATTTTATTTGAGACACTGACCATTATATGAATATTAATAAAGAACATAAATTATTGTTAGTATTTGTGGAAGCCAATTTATGTTGTCTTTGGTATTGATGGTGACTAGAAAGGCAATCATGGTTGCAGTAGGATTCATTTAATGGGACTTATTATGATATGATTCATGATTTTGATGAGAATAAGAATTATGGCAACTTGTGTTTGAAATTTCATTTTTTAATGAAATGATGACTATTTAATTAATGAAAATTTAATGTGGCCTAAGGCTAATATTACGTGAAATGTCATTCTGGAGATTTGGTTTATGAGAGATTCGTTGAATTATAGAAAAAACAGAGATGAGTGCTGTATTTTGATATCAAATTACAGATTAGAACAGGGATTTGAGTGGTTTTAGCTCTTATTATAAAGGAGATGGTCGATCTTGTACGATCATTATCAATTATCAGATGAGAAGGGATCTTTTTGGGCTCATGCAGAGCTCTTAGTGATGATGAGCTTGGAAGCAATGTTAGTGATAGACAGAGAAATGGAGAAATTGGAGTCCATCCGATACTAGAGTGGGGAGATAATATGCCAGGAATCTTTAATTTCTTTATTCATTCAATAATCTTAATATAAGCCAGAAATATCTTTTTTATAAAAAAATAATAATTTAAATTAATAAAAAAAACATCATAGTTCTCTACAATAATTTGAGTACTAGAATATTATAAAAACTATCTATACTTGTTTATTTCTTTTACTGCACCAGAATCCTAATCTACTAAAACTGTGAAGATGATGATATTTCATTGATGTATGCCATACGAGATAATTGCATGCCTTTGATTTCAAAGTGCAGCCAAAGTAATTCTTCCCTGACAAAAACGTCTTCTAATTCATGGTGTTTAGAATGAATTGTCCAATTATGGCTATTATAGTACTTTTGAATTCTATAATTGTAAGTTTCTACTTGAATATTTCACTAAGCTAAGGCACAGTTTTTATCTTTGCTTGTGATGGATACTAAAGAAGCTCATGGCCATATGCTGTATGTTTTATCTTTTGATTCATTCATATTTGATCACAGTTGTAATATTTGTAGAATACATGATAAATTCTCTCTCTTTGGCTAACCACTGTAAGTTCTCTTACTCTTGGCAGATTACTCTTGAAAGTTTGCCACAAGTTCCAGAATCAGTAGAAGAAGCTAGGCAACCTCAGGTTAGTGAGATTGCCGAAAGCAGCTATGAAGAAGACCTCAAGCTTCCGGATGTACCAATCAAACCAGTTACTACCGAGCTGAATGAAGCTACTCCAGAAAATATCTCAAATAAAACACCCAGTAGAACAAAAGGTTTCTTTGCTAATTAAAAGGAAAAAAAAAACGTTTATTATTATTATTAGTATTATTTCCAGGTTTCTAACCAGTTCTTATGAATAAATTGCAGTTCTAGAAGAACCATTGCTTGCTTGAGAAAAAGTGGCGGATTTAATTTCACGTCCTACTTGTAAAAAGGAGAAGAATGGCAAGACGATATGCTTGAGAGCTTAGATTGTCAACCATGAAGTTTTGAATTCAGGATATTGCATATTTGATGTCTTCCTGAAATACTATTGTGCTTTCTGCGGGCGTACATCCCAATTGAGTTATGTAAAATTTGGTATTTTCCATTTGCAATGAACTCTATTTTGGACAAATGTATAATAGCCATTGGATGTTGTTTATAGTTATTGTTTTTTATTGATTTTTTATTCACTCGTGACTCTGGAAAAAATATGCGTCTGCCACTAATTCAAATTTTGATTAAAAACTGGGAAATGACAAGGTAAATTTTCTCAGCACTCTCATGGGCTGAACGGTCTGTGTTTTGTCCACATGAGTGAATGAATATATGTACTCAAATATAAGATGTTTAGACTGCTCAAGGTAAAAACCAATGCATTTATATAATAAATATCTCTAATTTAATGTATTTGGTAGTAAGAAGTCAATACAGACCCATAGAATATTGGCAACAATGCCAGCGGAAGTTGTAAATCGATTTGACAAATAATTCTGAAAGTGTAAGATTTGTAATTTGGGCTCTCTGGGTAGAAAATCATTCAGTCAATAACCACTATTAGAAACAGTATTCTGATGTTTCTAGAAAAGTTAGGCAAATCTACAAATCTTACATTTCATAAAGATAAACAGTATTAATACATCTAAATTGATCAACATTCGAAGATGCTTTGACCCTTTCTCAAAGATTCCTCAAAGATGGTTCAACCTTTTTTAATTCTTAATCGAATACGAATTGATCGTAATTAAAATATTATTTGAAGATGTTTTAAAGGTCGTATGATCATTATTTAAGGATTGTTCGATCATTAGATGTTTTATTTGATCATTATTTGATATGGTTTAATATTTTTTTTTTCAAAATTTGTTTTATCATTATTTGAAGATGTATTAATTTTGAGTTGTTTATTGTTTAATTCTTATTTAATCACCATTTAATGATTGTTCAATCTTTGTTTAAAGATAATTTGAAATTTTTTTATTCATGGTTCAAGATGCATTTGATGATAGCTCAATCTTTATTCAATTGTGATTCAAAGGAAATTTAAAAATTGTTTGATCATAAATAAAATAAAAAAATAAAAAAATGCATGTTCATGCTTTAAATATGACTTGAAAATGATTAAATTGTATTTCTTTTTGACTCATTGTCTTTTTGGAATTGATTTATTTGGTATGCTATGTTATGTATCAAAATGCTTAAATCATATTAGTTAAGAGGTATTATAACATTCATATTATATGTCACAACCCACATCAAACTCACGCACCAATTAACTTAGGACATAACAAAATATGTTGTGATTTAGCTAACTAAATATACCTCCAACACCCTTTCTCGCAGAAACTCACAAAAATAGGTGGGAGATACACTGAATCATCTAAATTTACCCAAAGTGTTACACTATAAAATGTTCCAATATAATCAAATTCATATGCTCAAATATTTCAATTAAAATGGAAGCAATCTAAAATATATCAAGAATAATAAATTTGTATAACATCAAAACCCATTTGATTTTTTAGCAGAAAATAAACAATTTATATGTAAACTAATCTAAAAAGTTTATTATCTTACAATAAATTTATACTAAAATATGATCATACAATGAGTTTGAAATGAAAACAAGATGGTTTTTTCGTCCTTACACCAATGTATAAAGTATTGTGAGGATGGCGAAAAATGTTGCATAAAGGGTGATTTACAACTGTTTTCAATACATGAGGCAGGTATTCACAAAGACGTCGCTTACTATGCTCTCGTAAAGAAAATGGTTTGTTTCAGAGACGTTGTACCAGGAAAGGATGAAAGATCGAAGGAAGGACGAAAGCAAAACCATCCTGTGTCTGCCCAACGATCTCCATCCGTTTCTTCACAAAAAATTGGTGGAAACTTTTCCGATTCTCACATATGAGTTCAAGGCTGGGGACGAGGGCGAGGAAGAGGAAAAGAGATCGTTGGACGGAAGAATCAAACTATCAGCATTGACTTGGAAAGCAGTTTCGAGGAAGAAGATAATGACAAGAATGCAATGACGATAAGCTAAAGGAAACCTCGGCTCGAGATAACCTTAGAGAATGAAGATGAAGAAAAGTACAAGTTAATGTATGAAAGGATTAACCACTATGTACAGGCCATGGTCTTAAACCCGATCCAATCTCAAAAGGCTGAGGGTTTGATGGTCAAGGAAGAACAAAGTGAGGGTCTAAAACCAATAAGATTCCATTTTGGTTCTTTCTCTAGCCCCGCAACTGATGTAAATATAAAAGAAGAGCATTCTACTGAATTAATGGAATTGCTTGTTGATTGGTATTCCCCTGTGTTAAGAAATTTGTTTAGTAGGCTTTTGTGCCAGCACAATTACCGAAAGATAAGTTACACATTTTTGAAGCTGTATGGAATAACAGGAATGGAGCTTTTAATTCGAAACAAGGTGTAGGGTTCGGTACAGTAGGGCCATTTGACGACACAAAATTTTGTTTGGTTGTTACTAATGAAAAAGTGAAGATTTTCTCAAAATTACAAACGACGTTGAAGATACGACGACACAAAATTTGCCGCCAGAATTTGAGGAGGAAATCAAATCAATGGTTGACTAACTGAAAGGGATCAACTTTGGAAAAGAGGATCCCAGACCGACCCTCATCAGTTCTTTAATGAATGAAAAAGAAGCCAAATAAATGATTGAGTTATTAAAAGAGTACAAATATTGTTTCACTTGGAATTATAGCGGGATGCCCGCTTTGACGCTTGAAGTCGCAATTCACAAGCTTGGAAAAGACCATAGTGTGACTTTATTTAAACAAGCTCCAAGGAGTATGCAACTCAAAATCAAGCAAAAAGTTACAACAAAGGTCAAAAAAATAGTAGACACTAACTTTGTATGGGAAGAGCAATACCCGACATGGTTAGCTAACATAGTTTCAGTGAAGAAGAAGAATGGTCAGATTCAAATATACGTTGACTTCAGAGATTCGAACAAAGCATGTCCAAGAGAAGAGTTCACATTGCCGATCTAAGAATTGATGGAGGATATTGCATCATCACATGTAATCTTCTTTTTTTATGGATTGATCGTCAGGATACGATCATATAAAGTTGGCACCAAAAGAGACAACATTTAAAGCTTTCAACACATCAATCGAAATATATTGTTACACAGTAATGCCTTTTGAGTTGAAGAACATCAGAACAACGTACCAGCGCACAATGACGAAGATCTTCGATGACCTCATACACAAACAAATAGAATTCTACATGGATGACTTAGTCATAAAGAGAAAACAAAAAGAAAATCATTTGTATGTTTTGAGAATTTTTTTCGAAAGATTGCGATAATTCAATCTTAAGATATGTGTCTTCGATGTCACTTCCAAGAAAATTTTAGGATTCATTGTTCACTATCAAGAAATTGAAATTGATCTGGAGAAGATTAAAGTAATCTTAAAAATCCCACCTCCCAGAGCCTTGAAATAATTACTATCTTTTGAAGGGAAGTTGAATTATCTAAGGCGCTTTATCTCTAATCTGTCAGGAATGTGTCAGCTCTTTTCAGCATTACTCAGGAAGGACACCAAATTCTATTGGGGTGACACATTCCAACGGGCCTTCAAAGATATTAAACGATAACTAATGACACCACCTATCTTAGCAGCACCTATCCCGGGAATACCTTTGATACTCGATACTGAGACTTTAGAAAACTCTCTCGGAGCCCTGTTAGTTCGGGGCAATGATGAGAGTAAGGAAAAAACTTTCTACTACTTGATTCAACGTTGAATTCTGTTGAAAGTATAGTTTGACTCTAACCTTCACTACGCAAAAGCTTAGATATTAGATGCTTTCTCACAATGTCAAGTTTATTTCGAAAGTTAACCTATTGCAATATTTGATGACACGACAGAAGATTTTCGGTAGGTTAGCTAGGTGGTCAATGATTTTATTGCAATTTGATATAACTTTCATACCTTTTTGCGTTGTTAAAGGGCAGATCTTAGTGGATTCGTCGCGACTCACCCGCTACTGGCCGACTCTCCGTTCAACGACGAGTTGGCGGATGAACAAATTATGAGTTTAGAAGACCTCGACAGCCAACGTTAGAAGATGTTCTATGATGTAGCTTCGTCGACATGCAAGGATAGAGACTCACAAATAGTGGTACTTGGTGAATTGACCTGCAATTACGTGTATTTTTAACCTCCAAAATTTTGCCAAAAAATGTCTCAAATTATATTTAGAAGATAGTGTGAACAAATGTAATGTTTTATAATAGATTTTCACACTAGGGGTACTACACAAGTATACATATATTTTCAAGTAATATAAGATTTTTCTTAAAAACTCTGTGTTAATCCCACGAGGAATGCGGTAACTCTTAAAATTAACTTACAAAAATTATATTTAAGTTGTAAATTAAACAAATATGAGGTCTAAAATGATATGCTTATTAAAAATTACTACTAAAGAAAGTAACAACTAAATGTAACAGTTTAACAAAATATAACAACGAGTTTGGATATAATGAAAAACCCTTCCCCATGCAAAGAGATTTTAATATGTGTAGGATTCAAATGATTTAAGAAAAAATTGATGTTCTGTGACAAATAGAAGCATAACTTATTCCTTACCCCCTCCTGGTGCTAACAAAGAAAATTGGCTTAACTTAATACCTATTCATTAGCATCTCGATTCCACATCAAAACTATCTAACCTCTCACTTCTAGATGCCCCTAAGCCTATGCCACCATGATGGCCGAATTCCAGCGTCAGGGTACTAAACCTTAAGCCACATTGATAAGAATCTAGCCTGTCACTCTAGAACTAACACATTCTATGTCCATCAAAACTTATCTCCCTATTTATTTGCACTCCCCCTTAGGTGATCACAATACCTATGCCTAGGATGAAATTTGGTATCAACTAGTTGGGTGAAAGCATAGCCCTCCAAGATCATTATGTTTCTCAATGAATTTTAACCTCACAAGTGGCCATTTTGTAAAGTAAATATATATTCGGTGCAAATACCATGACAATTTTTAAGAATAAGAAAAAATCTTTAAATCATTCTCATCTCACAAGATTAAGTCCTATATGCAAGGAGAAAGAAAGAGAACTACTCAGAATTCATGGAGATTAAACAAAAAAAAAACTTTTGCATTGAAATTTATGTCTTACAATAAAAAACTTAAACACAAATATAAAGTTCCTTATGTATTCTCCACAAATAAACTTTTGGAGTTTCCTTCAAGCAATCTCCAAACTTTTTCACACTAAAACACACTCACACTCACACTTAAATACAAAATATGAAAAACTTAATTCACTATTGTCGCCTAATTGAAGTTTTGAGGCTCCAAAAGGTCTCTAAATTTGGCCAAATCCTTCTCATTAAATAGAAAATAGAAAACAACCAAGGGTTGCTTCAAACACCCCTCCAATATTTGGCCAAATTTAACGGATCTTCTAGAAAAATAGTTATTGGCGCTATAGCGCTAGTCTGGGGTGCTATAGCACCTATCTCGCTTGTCTGTGGCGCTATGGCGCCAAGGGGTGACACTATAGCGCCACACAAAAATCTTCAATTTTTCCCACATTTTCTCTAAATGTCTATTCCAAGTACGTGAAACAAAAAACATGCAAAATATCTTCCTTTAAAGTGTAATATTATTAAAAATGTACATAAAAGTCTTACAAAATATGCACTAAAAATAATTTATTTTTGGGTGGATCAATTCCCTTAAACCTAACCGTTACTTGTACTCAAGTAACTCCTTATACTATATAAAATTTTTAACATGTAGAAAATTTAACTTAAAAGCTTCTATAATTTCTTCTTTATAAATACTATAGTAAAACTTTCAGAAAAAATTTTAACAACTCTAGTTAAAAACTAAAAAACAAGAATATTTAACAGTCAAGTTTAAAAGTTTTGATTTTCTATTTTTTTCAAAAATAGCTACAATTTGTCATACTCAATATACTTAGAAGAATTACCAGAAAAAGAATTTCATGAGAACATTATTAGTAAATGTGCTAATCCTTCTAAGTTTAAGTTAGAAATGTAACCAAGTTTCTTTCCTTAAGATGGTTCAAGTAGTGTCAATTTTTGATTAAGCATATTCTCAAGCTTCTCCTCACATATTTTCTCTTTTTTGCTTTTCTTTTTCCTTTTTTTTAGGATCATTTTAAATCCTTTCTTCTTTTTTCTTCTCTCTTTTTTCATATGTCATGTGAGGATTACTATATCCAGATAACCTTTAATGATTTTGAATTCCACTATCCTCCTCTTAAAGTTAAAAACACCTTACATTTTTTTTACTTTAACAAATGTGCATTAGCTTCGAAGATTTTTCACAAAGTTTCAATTTTTTTCTTTTCATGTATAAATCTAAGATCCTTAATATTTTCAAAAATACAGTTTCCTTTACTTTAAATAGCAAAAGCATAACTCCAAGCCCTTTATACTAAATATCTTAATTCTAGAATTAACCTTCATTATTAAAAACTTTTACTTAGGTTTTTTATAACTTTCATAAAATCAAAAGTATAGTTTTCTAAAGTTAACTCTACATACCACATGTTATGTTAAAAATAATTTTGAAAAATACAGTTCCCTGAGGATAAATAAAGTTTAGTTTAAAAAGAATTTTCTCCCTTCCCCCAAACATAACTTTTTTAGACTAATTTAAAGCAGGAAAGTTCATGAAGAAAGAGAAGAATTTTTAAAATTTAAAAACAAGGACATTATTGCAAGTACAAGTAGTAAAGACAAGTAGTGAGTAGTGATAAACAGAAAATTAACATGTATAACAATAAAAACATAAAATAGACACTACTCTAACATTTAGATTGGAACAAAAGATAAAGAGCAGAACTAACAGTTTAACAGTTAAGTAAAAAAACTAAATACTAGCACACCAAAACACAAATACAACTAATCACTAATATAATAAAGTTCAAATATTCAAATACACCGAAGGAAAAAAAGAAAACAACACACTACACATCAACATCTTCATCATAACCAGCATCATCATCATCATCACCCTCTCCCAAATCTATATCCTCATCCATCTCAGAAGGTTGGTATGGTGTGAAAATTGGGCGAGTAGAAAATTCCACAGAATGATCACACCCCATATCTCATCATAGTCTCATTAGAGGAAAAATCATACTCAACTTTCCTTAACATAATATCATCACTATGGTACAAGTGAGATTCAAGGCCTTTTACTTGATTCTATAGAGTTATGATATCTCCTTGCTGAATCATCATTTGTTCCATAAGAGAATTTAGAGAAATAGTATCAATATTAGATGGTCTAGGAGTATGGGCAGAAGCATAAGTAGAAGGTATGTTAACTCCAATCCTAGGTCTAGTCCAAAAATGTCTCTCATATTTTTCCAAGTTTGTTTTTCCAATGGGTTTATGTGATGGAAAATTTTCTTCCCAAGTCTCATACACACCAAATTTAGCACACAAGGTACTAATAAGAGCAGGGTATCCCAAACTTCCTGTAGTTCCTCCTCTCGAGGAAACAAGGATGTTTGTATAAATAAGGGAGCCAATGCCAATAGGTTTCTTCATCTGAATACAGTAGTTTAAAGTGGCTCCCTCACGGGTTACCTAACTGAAATGGTTGGTAGGCAGTAATCTATCGGATATAAAATAGTGTCATGTTCGAGAATGAACATTAAGTTTTGAGAAAGAAAAGTTTACCTATAGCCTAATTTTAATCTTATAGACTCCATTTCCATCAATTAAAATTCCCATAATCTCATCCAATTTGTCATCAGTAGGATGGAACTTAGAAAAGAAGGAGGTTGGAACACTTCACAGCTTGTAAATGTGGTTAATACGAACATAACTGATGTTTACGTATTTACATCATATATAAACCAAATCATCAGATTCGTCTGGTAGGTTAACATAACTCTCAGACAACTGAAATTACATTTATAACGGTGAAATAACCAAAGTTTTCTAACTATAGCTACACAATCAAGTACTCAATTGTTCAGTCAAGACATAGGAAATTGATTTGATTGCAGATCAACATACCTATCCCATGCCTTTGCACCAGTAAACTTATCAGAATCAAAAGTTGTTTTTTCCTTGCCTCTCTTCATTTAGGAGCCATGATTAATCTAAAAATTTTCAAGATAAATTCCAAAAATCACAAACTCAACTTCAAAAGGCTCTTTAAAACACAATCTAAACTTAAATAATCATTCAATCATGGATTTCACACAATTTTCATCGAGTTTTAAAATATTCGGCCTAGTCCACAATGTGGATGAAATCCAATGTCAAATCAAAATTTTTCAAAGCCAAGGTGAAGATCTTACCCATAGATGAAGAAATCTATAGTTTAGAGGCCTAAATCCAAGCCAATCAAGCACAAAATGAAGAAAATGGAGGAAGGAGATGAATCAAGGGTGAAAATGGCGATAAACCTGGGTCCAGGCTCTTAAAATGACTCACAGGTTATTTCAGTGATATAGCGCCCGACAATGGCGCTATAACACCCTGCATAGTCTAATGAATATGGCTATAACACCCAAAAGTGGCACTATATCACCATTCATACCCATCCCGATTAAAAAAAAAAAATTATATTTGAAAAAGAAATAGAAAATATAGGATGTAAGAAGGCTATTCTTCAAGTTTTAACTACCACATTTATAGTTGTTGAGTTTGTGGTCATTCCAAAATTTTAAATTCACAAATTTCAATATGAATACATAAGGCCAATTTTTCACAACACAATAGGACTGGTTTTCTTATATTATTTGTAGGTTCAATACATACAACACAACCACATAGACATCATCATATGTTCATACATTAAAGAAAACAAATAAAAAACTAAGTCTTAATACAAACATGATAGGCACACCACATGGAATCACATAACTCTAAAACAGAAATATCTATATGAAACATCCTTTAGGACCACTCTTGATTAGTGGTGATATTCTCCATTCCACTCACCAATAAATTTTGATCATAGCAATTGTAGAAAGTAGCACAAGAAAATTTCTTAGCAAATTTATCGTCGATCCACTTGTTCGTGTTTATACATAGTCACTTGACTATCTTGGAAACAAGCCAAACTATTTAATTGAAGATTCAACTACCAACCCATATGCTTGTATTGGTGGAAAAACTTTTCAAACACTGTATGCAAAAGAGAAATCTCACCTTCAATCTTCTCAAGTTTGTCCATGAGGAACTCTAGACTTAATGCAAGATATCCATTGAAGTAGGTCTGAGCATCCTTATGTACCAACTTCTTTTCGTCAAATCTCCCATTGCCATTGCTCTCCATGATCTCTCAAATGAAATTTCTACTCTTAAATATCTTTAGAATACTTAGGGATACTTTAAATCCCATCTTAGGTTGTTTTATAAAGAGGAAGAAGAAAGGAAACCAAATCTTTGGCAGTTTTAGGGAGTTATTTGAACTGTGGCGCTATAGCGCCAAACTAATATACTCAATTCTAAAATTCCTTACTTCCACTCTTCAAGTCATTTAATATAATAATGTTTTGGGCCAACAAAATTGTATAAGACTCACAATTACTATATAAAGCTCATCACAAAAACAATTCAAATCCAAACACACCGATGGCTATGTGTTGCCTCCCACAAAGCGCTTGGTTTAAGGTTGTCAACCCAACATAACCAATGTTTTACTTAGGTTTGACCTAGCATTAGGATCTCTTCAAATGTAGGACCCTCTCCACTCATGTAAGCTTTTAATCTGTGTCTATTTACCTTAATCTCTCACCCATATTTTGGATCTTCACTATCAACCACTCCATATTGATATTCTCTTACCACAATAAATGGTCCTGACCACCTGGATTTAAGTTTTCTTGAAAATAATTTCAATCTTGAATTATAAAGCAATGCTTCTTGCCAAAGCTTAAAATGCTTTTTTAGAATTTTCTGATCATGCCTAAATTTTGTTTTCTCCATTAAAGTTTTGATATTGTCCTAAGCTTCATTTATCAATTCATCAAGCTTATTTAATTGCAGTAATAACTTCTCTCCAGCATCTTTCAAATTATAACTAAACTCTTTAATTACCCAGAAAGTTTTATGTTCCAATTCAATTGGCAAGTGACATGCTTTTCTGTATATGAGCCTATATGGTGTCAATCATATAGGTGTTTTATAAGCAGTCCCCAAAAAGCATTATCAAGTCTAGTAGACCAATCATTCCTTTTAGGATTTAGCATTTTTTCTAATATTCTTTAATTTCTTGATTGGATACTCCTGTTAACCACTCGTCCGAGGATGATAAGTTATGGCAATACAATGTTTAATCTCAAATTTTTGAGTTAATGTTTCAATCATTCTATTCCCGAAACGACTTCCCTCATCTGTAATGATAACTTTTGGCATTCCAAATCTTATGAAAATATTCTTTCTTAAAAATTTTTCTACACATATAACATCACAGCAAGGTAAAATAACTACTTCAATCCATTTAGAAACATAATTCATAGCTATTAAGATATAAATCTTTCCAAAAGATGGTACAAATGGTTTCATTAAATCTAATACCCAAACATCAAAGATTTCAACTTCAAGAGTAAAATTTAGGGTCATTTCATCTCTTCTAAAAATATTGTCTGCTCTCTGACATCGATCACATATTTTTATATAATTATTAACATCCTTAAACAAAGTTGGCTAGTAAAATCCATATTGTCAAATTTTAAATGCAATTTTATTCACTCCAAAATGTCCCCCAAATTCTGATTCATGACATTTTTGAATAATTTCTTGAGTTTCTTCTAATGATGCACATCTTTAAATAATTAAGTCCTTACATTGTTTATATAAATAAGGGTCATCCCAAAAGTAAAAATTTGAATCATAAATGAGATTTTTAATTTGATGGCTATCTAATCCGTAAGGTAAAATATTACTAACCAAGTAGTTCACTATATCAACATACCACGAAATTTGCCATTTATTAATCCCATATAATTGTTCATCAGGAAAGTTCTCATTAATTTTATCATTTAATTTTTTTTCATTTTCCTATTCAGTCCTTGACAGATGATCAAATATTTGATTATCAATACCCTTCATATCCACAACTTGAAAATCAAGTTCTAGCATTAAAAGGACCCATTTAATTAATTGTGGTTTTGCATCCTTCTTCATCATTAAATACTTTATAGCAGAATGATCAATATGCGCAATACATTTTATTCCAATAAGATAAGATCTAAATTTATCAAAAGCAAACAATACAACTAATAATTTATTTTCAATGGTAGTATAATTAACTTGAGCCTCATTAAGAGTTTTACTAGCACAATATATCATCTTACACATTTTTTTTATATCTTTGTCCTAAAACAACCCGTATAACATAATCACTGACATCACACATTAATTTAAAATGTTTCGTCTAATTAGGTGATCCAATAATAAGTGCAGTGATTAATTGCTCTTTTAATAAGTTAAAGACATATAGGCATTCGTCATCAAGTTCAATGTTGGAAGATGACATAAAGGCTGGGAAATTTTTAAAAAATCTTTAATATAATGCCTATAGAAACCAACATGTTCTTGAAACTCCTTATTCCCTTCACATTAGTAGGTCATGGTAGTTCAACAATAACTTAAATTTTCGCTGAATCAACTTCTATGCCATTTTCAGAAATTTTATGCCCTAACATTATTCCTCCTGTAACCATAAATTGACATTTTTTCCAGTTGAGAACAAAGTTTGTTTCTTCACATTGTTTTAGAACTCTTGCTAAATAATATAAACATAAATTGAAAGAAGTCCCAAAGACTAAGAAATCATCCATAAAAATTTCAATTCCTTATTCAATTAAATCACAGAAAATTAACATCATGCATCTTTGAAAAGTTGCAGGGGCATTACATAATCTAAATCATTCTTCTAAAAGCAAAAGTTCCATAAAGACTAGTAACAGTCATTTTCACTTGATCCTCAAGAGCAATATGTATTTGGTGGTATCCATAACATCCATCCAAAAAGTAAAAATAATGGTGTCCTGTAAGTCTATCAATCATTTGATCCAGAAAAGATAAAGGAAAATGGTCTTTTCTAGTTGGGGCATTTAATTTTCTATAATCAATAGAGTTTAACATCCAGTAACTTGTCTTGTTGGAATTAATTAATTCATTTCATTTTTAACTGCAGTCACTCCTTTCTTAGGAACACAATGAATAGGACTAACCCAAGAACTATCTGAAATTGGATAAATAATTCTAGCATCCAACCACTTTAAAATTCTTTCTTAACTACTTCTTTCATTAAAAGATTCAATCTAATTTGACAATAAGCTCTAGGCTTATGGTTATCTTTCCATCAGAATTCATTGCATACAGATGGAAGGACTGACTCCTTTAATACCAGCTAATGTCCATCCATAGGCTTTTTTATAATTCTTTAATACTTAAAATAGTTGTTCTTCTTGTTCTGCAGTTAAATCTAAGGATATAAAACTAGTAATGTAGATGAATTCCCCAAATATGCATACTTTAGATAAGTAGGTAAAAATTTCATCTCAAGTTTAGGAGGTTTTTCAATAGATGGAATCAGGCGTATACTATTTTCAGTAGTATCTAAAATTTCATAATTGTTTTGAATATAATTTGAATTCTCAGTAATCATTTCTTTTGGTTAAGTAGGAGGTTTATGATTCTGAAATGGATTCATCATTTTGATCCAATATGACTTCACATCTGTTTTGAAAATGATTAACAATCATATCATCAATGATATCCATTCTATAACATATTCCATCAGGATACTTCATTATTTTAAGCACATTAAAAGTAACTTCTTGATCATTCACTCTCATTGTTAATTTCCCTTTATGCACATCTATCATTGCTTATCAAGTAGCAAGGAAATGTCTCCCCAAAATAATAGGAATTTATTTATCTTCTTCCATATCTAATACAACAAAATCAATAGGGAAGATAAATTTATCCACTTTAATAAGCACATCTTCTATAAATTCTTTTGGATAAGTGATAAATTGATTCGCTAATTGTAGGGTTACAGTAGTTGAAGAAATATATCCTAAACCTAACCTTCTAAATATAGACAGTGGCATAAGGTTAATACTTGCTCCTAAATCACATAAATCTTTTCCATAAATTTATTCTCCAGTTACACAAAGTATGGAAAAGCTACCAGGATCTTTATGTTTTCAAGGAAGCTTTTTTTGAATTATGGCACTACATTCTTCACTAAGTGCAACAATCTCATTATCTACAAACTTCCTCTTTTTATTTAAAACTTCTTTCATAAATTTGACATAACTTGGCATCTGTTCCAAAGCCTCAGCAAAAGGGATATTAATTATAAGTTTCTTAAATATTTCAAAAAATTTTAAAAATTGTTGATCCAATTTTTACTATTTAAGTCCTTGAGGTAAAGGTGGTGGAGGTCTTTCCAAATTAGTCTTAGATAAAGAGTTAGGTGTTTCTGCTTTCTTAGGAATAATTTACTATTTAAGTCCTTACTTGGACTTCTTTAACTTGCTCTAGCTCTTTACTTTTGTCTTTAGGATTAATCTCTACATTACTATGAAGTGTTCCCTGAGGTTTATTGCTAAGTGAGTTAGAAATTTGTCTTAGTTGATTCTCCATATTTCTAATAGCAGCACTTTAACTTTGTGAATGATTACTCATATACAACACCACTTCTTCTATAGACAGCTTCTTCTCTATAACTTGTTGATTAAATATAGAAGGATAAGTAGGTCTAAAGTTAGCACTACCTTGGTTGTTCCAATTTCCCAATGGGTTTACTTAAGAATTTCCCCATTTTTGACTTCCACCACTAGGATTGTTGTTCCAATTGAAGTTAGGATGGTTTTTCCAACCTAGGTTATAATAATTGGAATATGGGTTATTGGGTCTGTTGATAGCGTTTTTAGTTTCCAATGACAAATAAGAATCAATCATTTGTCCTAATGAATTTTCTTCAACCATTTGGGGTCTTAGAGAAAAATCCATTCCAATATGGTCTATCTTCTTAGAAAAATGCAACAGCTTGACATGAAATCATTGAAATAGCATCGTTATCATGAATAATGGCTACTTTCTTAGGATTTACCCTATTAGAAGGTTATTGATATTTAAGTTAGCCATTTCTTTAATTAATGAATAAGCTTAATCAAAGGTTTTAGACATTAATGAACCTTTAGCAGTAGCATCTATAATAGATCTAAGGGATCCTACTAACCCATTATAAAAGTTTGAATGATTAACCATTCTGGTAAAGCATGATCTGGACACTTTCTAAGGAGTTCCTTAAATCTTTCCCAAGCTTCATATATAGAATCTCCTTCATACTAAGTAAAAGAAGTAATATCATTTCTAAGCTTCACAGTTTTTGAAGGTGGAAAATGCTTAGCCAAAAGTTTTTGAGCTAAATCTCCCCAAGTTCTAATAGATCCAGATACTAATAAATTTAACCACATCTTACATTTATCCCTTATTGAAAAAGGAAAAATTCTGAGTCTAACGACATCATTTGATACACCATCATATTTAAATGTAGCACACAGTTCTAAAAATCTAGCTAAATGTAAATTGGGATTACCAGCTGGTGTTCCTCCAGACTGATTATTTTATAACATTTGTATAATTGAAGGTTTATGTTCAAATGAGTTAGCCTCTACAACAGGAGTTTCAATACTTAAATGAATTTCATCTACTCTAGGGTTCACATATTCCCTTAAAGGTTTTTATAAATTAAGATGTTCATTTTCTACAGTTTGAATTTCAATATTATTTTGTGATGTGTTAGTCATTTCTTGAGAATTATGAAGTCTTCCTTGTTTTTGAATTTTTCTAATAGTCCATTCCAATTCAGAATTGTAAGGCACTAAATCTTTAGATCCAAAACTACACATAAACAATGTAGAAAAATTGCATAAAATAAACTGGCACACCAAAAATGAAAATATATTTTAAATTTTAAATTAAAATTTTTTTTTGGTTTTTCAAAATTTTTCAATTTTTTTTAAAATTTTAAAGTTTAACTTTTATTTTACAATTCAAATAAAATTACAAGTAAAAAATTTTCGTCGCAATCCCCGACAATGAAGCAAAAAACTTGGCTCGACTTGCAATTACATGTATTTTTAATCTCCAAAATTTTTCTAGAAAATATGTCTCTTAACACTTAAAAGTTGAGGAATTGTCCGTTGGAAGCTGTCGGTCACTGAAATCAAAATTCTGTCGCCCGCTTCGGAAATATAATTAATTTACACACACACACACACAAATATATATATATATATANCCATATCTTTCATGAATTAAATGAAAGAGCACTACATCTCAAGCTATGTATCTATTTTGAAAGATAAACACTTAGCTTGATAGCGAGGCTCAATCAAACAAACTAAGAAATATATGCATCCGTTTGGTCCGTGAAACCTTTTTATTTATAAGCCGATAAGTTCCCCTATTTAAAATGAAAAATTAAATAGGGTTTATATTTAGCTGGGTTCGGAAAATTTTTCTATAAAGGCAAGCCCTTATAGTCACCTAAGAAAACTCTTGATAAAAAATATGAGATATAGTCTTCGAAGAGGTCAAAGGTTTAGAATTTTCAACGAGATTGGACAAAGAAGTGTGAAATGGAAATGACTCAAATTTGGAACATTTATTCTTGGAATCCAAAGGAAGACAAACTAGGGGATGCCATGGATTTTGAGGAGAACCTTGGTGACTTCCCACTCTATCCTATGATTTAGCTTCAATTTATAGGAGAAATATTTAAGTGTTTTATCCTGCTAACTTTATTAATTAGGGCTTACATTTGTGTAGAACAATCACATAAATAGGCTGGAAGATATGAGAATTTAGATTGCGACGAATGACGGTCTCGGAATCCTAAAACGAGTAAAGCTTATATTGTGTAGCAGAACTATACAACAGCCTAAAGGTAAGTTGTAGATTTCTGTCACACTAGGTAAATAACCTTAAAGTCCTATGGCTTGGCTGTTTAAATCTAAAGAAAGAATGGTTTAGCTAATGTAGACATGTTTTGTTGTTGAAGATGGTTGTGCTGCCCACAATGTTAGCTCCAAGTTCCTCATCGTGGTGAGATTAAGTTTTCTAATATATCAAGTATTGATGTCAAATCAAATGTTTTTTAAGGTTATAGTTATTTTAATATTATCAGGGATATTAAAGTTGATTAGAGCGATACTCAGTTCCCTCGTTTCGGCACCACTATTTTCTTCAAGATTCACTTAGTCCAAATGAATTTACTGAACTCAACTTAATGAGTTCCATACTTTTATTTAGATTGAAGGAAATCTCATTAGCAATTGTAGGTTACCTCCTCTGAGGGATTTTTGATCATCCGATAGAGACGTTCTAATTTGGTTACAATTTTTTTTGGGTGATGTTTGCGATTAAATTTTGAGTTGTCTTATATTTTGAATGTTGTGGCTGTAAATTTTATCTTGCTTACTTTTTATATTTTGGTTTTGGTTGTAAGACTATCCTAACAATTTTGGTTTTGACATGTAAGGTGATTTTAAGCACATAAGCAAGAAACAAGAGGTACAAAAAAGTAAATGCAATAACTTAAAAGCGTACCTGTTGATTCTTTTCTTTCCTCCACTTGAAAGTTTAGCTTTGACAACATGTACAAAATTTTTTAAGGAATTTAAATTGCAGGAGTAGATGAAGTATAACTACCAAACCCCAAGTTGAATATCAGGAGATCTTAGTAGGTGATTTTAGAATAAAATATGACAAGTTCGATTTGCCCTTCAAAATATCCAAAAGATTTCAAAGTGTTCGGGGAATGACCTTGAACTACTTTGAGGATCTCTTGAATTATTTTGAGTTCATTTAGAACTTCATCATATTGTTTCATTAATCATCCAAGTTTAGAGTGTAACTACCCCATTGCCCAGTGAAGCTGGATAATTTAATCATCCCAAGGGTAGGATACATAATCAATTGATATTTCATTTAAGGGTTGTGGGTGGGTGCTCCTAAGGTAGGTTAGAGTCATAAAAGATTATGGTGCCCACAATTAAAGTCAGCCTTGTAGTGTCTGAAGATGTTAATCACCAATCATATTATCTTCTAAATACAATCAATTGAATTTAGATATTGGGCCTATGTCACTACCAAACCCTTAATAATCATAACGAGGAAATTGATGGTGGTTAAGATTTTTGTTTTAGTGACATATTTTCTTATTTAAAGATCACATCATCATCAATTTTAGGCCTAAGATAAGTAAATAATCTTCTTTCTAGCTTAAGCCCATCACTTAAGAATCATTTGATCTTAATTGACTTCCAATTCATGATGATTAGGGGAGTTAGGAAATTTGTTCATATTATAGAAAAGGTGGCAAGTGAGTTCTACCTTTTAATCCTATTGTAGTCAATCATCCAAACATATTCATTAGGATCAAAATTACTCATTTTCCCTTTGTTAACTCTAAATTTTGATTGAGGCACCAAAACTAAAGTCACCCCTTTGCCTTTGGGGCTCCTCACGTCATAACTCATTAATCAAAATTCAAATAACTTTGAGAATTTAGTGTATTCTATCCATGGATCAATTAAAACATTAGAGGAGAAATTGTGGGGTTTCAAAATTTAATTTAAATAATCATTTAAACTTAAAAGGTTGTATTTTCAAAGTTGATTTTACTTAACTATCAAAAATAAAGTTTTTTATTCATGTGAAAATTACTAGAGGTCCCGTTAGGTTAGAGAAACACTTAGACAAAATTCAATGATTTTCGAATTAAATTATTATTATTATTTTTTAATTTTTAACAAATTCCAATGATTTAATTAAATGGAAAATAATGTTTTAATTAGAAATTTTTTTTTATATTCTTATTAAACTTCATTGAGTTCAGAAAACTCAGAGAATAATTTTGTATTTTTATGATTTTTATTTTTTTATTATAATTATTTTAATGAGAAAAATAAGGAAAAATGTATTTTTAAGGTTTTAAAATTTATTTTTAAATTGGAAAAAATTAGAGAAAATATTTTATTGAGTCCTAAGTGATCAGGAGACCATTAGGCACACCTTGAAATGTTTATGTATTTTTGGGATTTTTAATTATTTTAAATTCAAAATAAGGCTAAAAAATCAAGTATTTTCTCAAAAATAACTTTTATTTTTCCTAAGTGGCCAAGGTCACAAGGAACTTAGAAAACTACTTTGCATAATTTTCTTAAGTGTATCTAATTTATTATAATTATTTTTGTACAAAAATACACTGTTTCTTAGAAATCAATGTTAATGCTCAAACTTAATCAAATAGTTTTTAAAAAATTACAGGGGGTAAACATGATTTTTATACACATGGTGGAATTGATTTTGTCAATTTTTGATTAATTTTTAGTTTACATAAATTAAAACAAAATATATGAATTTAATTAATATTAGAATTGTACAAAATGATTCAAATCATCATATACTTTTTCCTAACCTTCTTTGACCATAGGAAGCCTACTGAAATTATACTCATAATTTTCCAAGGAATATTTTAATTTATATAATTAAAATAAGGCAAAATAGCCATCCTAGTTTGAAAATTAGGGTGAGAAGCATAAAGATACTCTCTAATCTTAGAAAAATCAGAGAACATCCCCTCTGTCATAAGGAATAAACACTAAAAATCTAAAGCCATTGTGAGCATTGCTTGATCATAATGAATTAAAATACTCCAGAGAGTATTTAATTCATTAAAAATAAGGGAGTAAGAAAATAATTTTTATTTTAATCCACACTATTCTCCTCTATTCACTGAGCAAGAGGGTATTTTTATTTTATTTTTGTGATTTTCTAGGGAAAGTTATGATTTTTCAAAGATCAGGCATTAAAATAAATAAAAAATCCCACTATTTATCTACTTATCCACGCGGTGCCACCTCAACCTCGTCCGCTCTGAAGTCCCCACGCGGTGTTTCACCATTTGATGCCTCCAGCCATGTAGCTGCCTCGTTAGCTCACCTTTTCGCTCCATCGACTCGTTCGGCTTGATCTCATCTGTCTGCTGAATAAACACGCAATCAAAAGGTTCTCAGTCATTGTCCCCGATAGCCAGAGCCCATGAGCCATCAAATTTCTAGACCTAAGATCTCGCTCGATACCTAAAAAAATCACATGGGATTTGTTCTTACACCTACATCTACTCAAGACAAGCATATCTATACGGTTGATCAAGCATGAAATCAAGCCATTACACATGGAGAATCAAAATGAGCTTGGTTTAGGGTTGAGATTCAATACCTTTTTTATGAGAGGGGAGACCTTAATAAAATGGTTGTGGTAGCTTCGATTAGGTCCAACAAACCTCCAAATGAAGTCCTTGGCCCTGGTGAATTGTCTAGGTATGATTTTGATCATGCCCAATTTCAGGTGTTGGCCTAGAGCTAGGTTAGAGGCTGTTTGGGATGTGGCTTTTGTAGGGGATCAACTCTCATTGTGGTGATAATGTGTGCACAATTAATTAAAGTTTGGTGGTTTGTGGAGGTGTGGAGAAATATGTCTTGGTTTGAGCTGGAATTTTGAACTCAAAATTGACCTCTCACAAAGGGAACTAGAGGGGGAATACAGTGGGAATATGCTGAGGAGTTCTTGGAGAGTCTCTGGAAGAAATTGGACAGAGTTTCCCCAAAGATTTTATTGACCTCCTCTTTGCCTGTGGAGTGGTCAATTTAAAGCCATGACTACCGATAAACCTAAAATATATAGTGTTTTTGGATACATTTTTATAACTATTTTTTAGATATTGCGCTTTAATGGAAGATATTTGTGTGTTTTTCTTTTAGGTACAAGTAAAAAGGTGATAAATGCCGAAAAGAGTGAAAAAGGATCAAATTTGGAGAAAAAATGTGAAAATAGTGCAAAAGAGTTTTGGCGCCTAAGCGTCAGATCCGACGCTTAAGCGCTGATGAAACAGAGAAGGCGCCAGAGGTCCCACGCTTAAGCACTATAGGTGGTTATATGACGGTTCAATTCATTTTGCCAAATTTTGAAGAGATATTTGAGGCACGTATTGGCTAAAGAGGGTGGTTATGAACACTAGAAATGAAAATATTATTAAAGGACTTGTGAAAGGAGGCATCTTTTGGAAAATACATCAAATTGGGACACATTTTGAAGAGTTACCAAGACACCTTTTGAAGATTTATAAAAGAAGGAAGTTGAGACTTTTTGAAGTGTGCTTGAAAAGGGGGAGTTCTGAGAAATTCTTAAGATAGTTTGGAGAGATTTTCAGAGACCACAAGTTTACTTTATCCTTTTTGTTTTTATTTTTATTATGAGAGTTAAGAGTGTTGTAAAAGAGAAGAGATTCAAAGGAACTTCAAGAGTTTGGTGGAGAATTTAAGATAACTTTTTATCTTTTATTTTTAAACTACTTTTGATTTTAATTGAGACTTGGTTTGACAATGATTTTTTACTTTTAAACTAAAGTATGGTTTTGTTTTCTCCATGGATTCTGAATAGTTTTCTTTATCTTTCTCGTTAAAATGAAAAGTAATTAGAGTGTTGGATGAATGTTGTGGAGAGTATTAATCTTTCATGTTGGAAGAAGTTGTGGATTTAATTCCATGCACTTCATTTACTTCTTGATTTGACCTATATAGATGTTAAAATTTATTTTGAGAACGTGTAAGAACTGGGCTGGTATTATCTAAAGAAACACTTGGAAAGAATCACATGAGATTGTATGAATGAGAGTGTAATTCATATGATTTAGTGCAAATAAATAGAGAAATAATCTTTGAAGGGTGTAGAGTTAGTTATTATTGAGTGCAAATAAATAGGGAAATATTCATTGATGGGTGTAGAGTTAGAGGACTTTAAAGTTAGTGCAAATAAATAGGAAAATATTCATTGAAGGGTGTAGAGTTAGAGGACTTTAAAGTGACAAGTTAAAGCCCCCAACTTGGTTTATTGTTTAGGTTCTGATACGAGATGTTAGCCCCAGTGGGAGGGAATTGAGGTAACTCTAGAGTGAGAGGGGTGTAGAGTTAGAGGACTTTAAAGTGACAGGTTAAAGCCCCTAACTTGGTTTATTGTTTTGTTTTTGATACGAGATGTTAGCCCTCAGGTGGAGGGAATCGAGGGAACTCTAGAGTGAGTGCTAGTATCTTCCAATGTGAGATTGTAGCCCCTAGGTGGAGGGAATCAAGGGAATTCTAGGGTGAGAGCTAGTATCTTCCTTTCCTAGTCGGTCTTCAGAACTATTAAATTAACCAATGTTCTTTATATCATCTCTAGTAAGGGTAAAGAATAGTATTGCTCCTATTTGACATAACACAATTTGTATACTTCCACAACATAATTCATATACTTATTACTGATTCATGATAAGGAGAAAGATATTTTTATATTAAGTGCTTTTCTTTTACATAAACTCAAGTTATCTTTAGAAGTTATTAATATTTTGTCAAAGTCTCAAAAATACCAAAAATATTTGAGTTTTAATGTCTATAAAAATATCTATAATTTAAGTAATTGTCTTTTTAAAATAGAAAGTTTGTTGATCAGTAGTGCATATTGTAAATTTTCCCTGTGGGTTCGATATTCAGCTCTTAATCAAAAAGTCCTATATTAATTGATAACGATACGTATACTTTCGTAGTATCCCAATATATAAATAAATTAAAAAGTTAAATTCTTATTTTCTCCAAGATCAAGTTTTTGGTTATGTTGCAAAATAAGGAAGCATAAATGAAAAATATCATAAAAGACATTGTTATACTATTGCATATAAACAGTCGGGATTAAGTTTTGGCACCGTTACCAGGGAAAAATTTGAAAATTTATTGAAAGCACATTTCTATTTTAGAAAGTTTTATTTAAAATTTAAGAGTTATTGTAGGAATATATTATTATAGTATTTTTATGTTAATTTTATTTTATTTTTAGTGTATGCGTAGTTTAAGTTCTGATGGACCAGTGCCCTACGATTCTGAATTAGAAAGAACTGTTAAAAATTAGAAAAAGAAAAAAATTAAAATTTTGAAAAATTTAAAAAAATTACAGAAATTGCAAACTAAAATGATCACAATGCTGAAATTCATCAAGAACTTAGACCTTTACGAGATTATGCCAACCCTATGGTAGATGAACTTCGTTGTAGTATTCAAAAACCTACTTTAGTGGCTAATTTATTTGAACATAAACCTGCTATTATTCAAATGGTATCAAATAATCAGTTTGGGGAATCACCAACTGAATATCCAAATTTACATCTTGCCAATTTTCTAGAATTGTGGATTACGTTTAAATATGATGGTGTATTAGATAATGCCATAAGACATAAGTTATTTCCTTTCTCATCGAGGGATAAAGCTAAGATGTGCTTGAATTTGTTAGCACCTGGATCTATCAGAACTTGGGGAGATTTAGCACAAAAATTCTTTGCTAAATATTTTCCATCATAAAAAACTGCAAAGCTTAGAAATGATATTACATTTTTTGATCAGTTTGAAGGGGAATCTATTTATGAAGCATGATAACAATTTAAAGAACTCTTAAGAAAGTGTCAACACCATGCTATAACATATTGGTTAATAATTCAAACTTTTTATAATAGATTAGCTGGGTCTCTTAGATCTATTATCGATGCCGCTGCTGGTGGTTCATTGATGTCAAAATTGACTCTTATGCTTTAAATAAAAAAATGGCGACTAATAATTTTCAATGGCCTTCTGAGAGGGTGAATCCTAAGAAATTATCCAATATTCATGAATCTGATGCATTTACTATGTTAGCAAATTAAGTTGCTGCAATTTCAAGGAAGTTAACCAATTTGGAATGAATTTTTCTCAACCAATTTCCATGATTAAAGAGAATTCATTAGGTCAAAGCCAATTTGGAATGAATTTTTCTCAACCAATTTCCATGATTGAAGAGAATTCATTAAGCCAAATGCTTTGGAATGAATTTTTTTAACCTATCTCTATGATTGAAGAGAATTCATTAGGCCAAATGGTAGATTCTCAAGCATCATTAGAAACTTTGAATGCCATAAATAACAAGCAGAATAACCCATATTCAAACTATTATAGCCCAGGTTGGACGAGCCATCCCAATTTCAATTGGAATAATACTACAGGTGGTAATAATCAGCAATGGGGGAACAATCAGGTAAACTCATTAGGAAACTGAAATAACCAAGGGAATAATAACTATAGATCTACTTATCCTCCAGGTTTCAATAATAATCCACAATTTAAGGAGAAGAAGTTGTCTATAGAAGAAGTGGTGTGACAAATGAGAAATCAGTTATAAAGTCATGGAGCTATAATTAGAATATTGAGAATCAACTTGGAAAAATTGCAAATTTATTAAGTAATAGATCTCAAGGAAAACTTCCTACTAATACTAAAACAAATCTAAAAGACCAAAAGAAAGAGCAAGTAAAAGCTGTTCAATTTAGAAGCGATAGTGAGTTGGAAGGTAGGGTTCAAAAAGAAAGTGAAGTAGAGAAAGAAGAAATTGAAGAATCAATAAAGGATGCGCCAAAAGATTCTGAAAGACCTATTTCTCCGCTGAAAATTGATTTAGAAAAGCCACCACATCCATTTCCTCAGAGACTTCATCAACAAAAGTTGGATAAGCAATTTTCAAAATTTATGGAAATATTTAAGAAGCTTACATGTCAACAAAAGTTGGATAAGCAATTTTCAAAATTTCTGGAAATATTTAAGAAGCTTATAATTAATATTCCTATTAGTTGAAGCCTTATAATAAATGCCAAGCTATGTAAAGTTTATAAAGGATATTCTCAACTAGAAAAAGAAGTTTGAAGATAATGAGTCTGTTACACTTAGTGAGGAGTGCAGTGCTATAGTTCAGAAAAAGCTTCTTGAAAAGCTTAAGGATCTTAGTAGCTTTACAATTCCATGTGCGATAGGTGACAGATTTTATGGGAAAGCTTTATGTGATTTAGGTGCAAGCATTAACCTTATGCTATTATCAATATTCAAAATATTGGGATTATGAGAAATTACCCCTACTAATTTAACTCTACAGTTAGCAGATTGTTCAATAACGTACCTTAAAAGAGTTATAGAAGATGTCCTAGTGAAAGTGGATCAATTTATCTTTCCTATTGATTTCATTGTGCTGGATATGAAGAAAGATAAAGAAATACCTATTATTTTGGGGGGACCTTTCCTAGCCATAGGAAGAGCAATGATAGAGGTGCAAAAATGGGAATTAACAATGCGCGTCAATGATGAAGCTGTTACTTTTAACATTTCAAGATCAATGAAGTATCTTGCAAAAGATAAAGATGATGATTGCTATAGAATGAATGCTATAAGATATCCGAGTGAATGCCATTTCAAAACTAATTATGAAGAAAAATCTGAAGTAAAAAATTTGGAACACGAGCAAGAGGAGGAATTAGATCAATGTGAAGATTTTTTAAAGTATGATTCAAATTATGTTTGAGAAAGTTTTGAAATTTTGGACACGATAGAAAAAGATAAATCATTTTGTCCATTGATTGAAAAACCTCTAGAACTTGAGTTGAAGTTTCTTCCTGATCATTTAAAATATGCCTTTTTAAGTGATTCATCTACTTTACCAGTTATAATTTCTATAAAGTTAATGATGGAAGAGGAAGAAAGATTGATAAAAATTTTGAAAATCCTTTGGATGGAAAATTGCTGATATTAAAGGAATCTGTCCTTCAATTTATATGCATAGAATTCATATGGAAGAGAACTACAAACCAAAGGCTGATCCTCAAAAGAGATTGAATCCTGTTATGAAAGAAGTAGTAAAGAAAAAAAATTTAAAGTGGTTAGATGCTATAATTATCTACCCCATTTCAGATAGTGCATGAGTTAGTCCAATTCATTGCATTCCTAAGAAAGGAGGAGTAACTATGACTGTGAATGAACATAATGAATTAATATCTACTAGACAAGTCACAGGGTGACAAATATGCATTGATTATAGAAAATTAAATCTTGCCACTAGGAAAGATCATTTTCCTGCCATTTCTCGATCAAATGCTGAATAGACTAACTGGACATAAATAATTTTATTTTCTGGATGGATATACCGGTTATCACCAAATACAAATTACTCCTGAGGATCAAGAGAAAACAACGTTTACCAGTCCTTATGGTACTTTTGCTTTTAGAAGAATGCCCTTTGGTTTATGTATTGCCCCTGCTACATTTCAAAGATGTATGATGGCAATTTTTTGTGATTTAATTGAAAAAAGGATTGAAGTATTTATGGAAGAATTTTCAGTGTTTTGAACTTCATTTGACTCATGTCTAGAACATTTATCAAAAGTTCTTAAGTGTTGTGAAGAGACAAATTTACTCTTTAATTGGGAAAATTGTCAATTTATAGTAGTAGGAGGAATTGTATTAGGACATAAAATATCAGAAAAGGTATGAAAGTACATCCTACTAAAATTCAAGTAATCACTAATTTACCTTATCCGACAATTGTAAGGGAAATTAGGAGTTTTTCAGGATATGCTGGATTCTACAGAAGATATATTAAAGACTTTTCAAAAATTGCTAAACCTTTATGCCATTTACTGGAGAAAGATGTAATTTTCAAATTTGATGAAGAGTGCCTAAAAGCTTTTGAGTAATTAAAAGAAAAATTAGTCACTGCACCAATTATAGTTTCACCAGATTGAAGAAAACCTTTTGAACTAATGTGTGATGCTAGTGATTATACTATTAGAGCTGTTTTAGGACAAAGATACGATAAAATTTTCACAGTAATTTAATATGCTAGTAAAACTCTTAATGAAACTCAAATTAATTATACAACAATAGAAAAAGAGTTATTAGCAATAGTATATGCCTTTGATAAATTTAGATCATATTTAATTTGAACTCATTGTGTAAGTGCATAAAGATCATTCTACTATTAAGTACTTCTTCTTGAATATTTTGGTTGTTCTGGTCTTTTCTGATTTCTCCTAGGAATCCATATGTTTAACTTCCTCTTATAGATTGCTAGCTTTGCTGAGTAGCTTTTTGAAGGATTTAATGATGAGTCCCTTGAGCATAAAAGCTACCGGTCCATGAATTCTTTTAAGTAAGATCTCAATCACATGATGTTCCTGTAACTAAGGTTCACACTTCATGCTAAGGTTTCTCCACCTCAAGATATAATCCACTAGGGTCTTGTTAGGCTTTTGCTTCTTCATGACAAGATCTCCAATAGAAACATGATGTTGTGCTATAACAAATCTCTTTACAAACAACTGTTCTAATTTGGCAAATTTCTTGAGTGATCCGTTAGGTAATTTGACATACCAATCAAATGCGGTTCCTCACAAGCTGCTGACAAACTGGCGGAAAAGCAAGGCCTAGTTACCACTAGAGTTACTACAACTAGCTTAAAAATGTGTTATATGATGTATGGGGTTTCGAGTCTCGTCAAATATCTTAAAGTTTGGTGACATAAAACCCTTAGGGTAGGATACAACATCGAACTTCTCATGGTAGGGTCTACCCCCAAAATTAATGCACCACCCTTAGACTGGGCTAAGACCTCTCGAACTTGTTCGCCCATCTGTTTAAATTCATTTTATGGTATATCACTCGATGGAGAATCCTTCTTCTATTGATCATCTCTGTTTGCTGAGGAAACTTCCCTCCTTTCATCAGTGATATGCATAATCTCCGGCTGATTAACTTCCGAAGAGGTTAACTGTTGGGGTTGAGACTGTTCATGAACTATATCCATGTCAGCCATGACAGTGGCCATATCTTCAATTCTTTTCTTCATTTGGTCATCCCTCAGGAAGACATCCCTACACAGATCATCTAAAGAATTCTCTTTGACAAGAGGTTGAGAGTTGCGTGCAGATGCAACGACTCTGGTTTCAATGACATGAATATTAATAAAATCTTCATCAAGATAATCATTAAAGTCAAAAATTTTTTCAACATCATCAATGGAAACTTCATGTTCTTGAACTAACTTAGAAACCTTGACCCTGAGCTTCTCAACCTTTTCTTCAATTATTGATTCTTGTATCATCTTAAGATCTGGGGGACTCTACTGAACAACCTTCATTGGCTCATCTAACTTGGTAGCAATAATTGTAACAATGTCAGATACTTTGGACCCTTGCCTCATTCCAAGATCCTGCCCTACGAGCTCACTGTCTTGGGTACTTATACCCTTTTCTTTGAAAGTGATGTCTTGAGATGTGGTGTCTTAGTAGAAGCATCATCACGTCAGAGAGAGGCATGCTCCCCATAGTGCAAACTAGATACAATATCAGGTAACCTCTTCATATTTTTCTTTGGAACTTTAGAGACGTCCCTATGAATAGTAATTGGTAGAATTCTCAGACCCAACTGTGACTTACCTGGTTGACGACTTGCAGGTTTTGGAGTAGCATTGGTAGAATTGGTGGTGATGACGGTATTATCAAACCTAACGAGAATGCGAGCAGGAAAAGTTTCAATTGATCTTTGAGCTCTTCTGGAAAATCTGACATCTCTTAGAATTTTTCTCTTCATGTTAGGGGATACTGCACATCCCACTCGTTTAAATAATTCACCGACTGGACAACCCTCTTTGGCAGCTAGTCTCTGGAACACTGTACTGATTCAAGTGATAGGAGTGGGTTTCTCCCTCTCCCCATCTTGTCCACGAAGTATTGGTAAAGTAGCAGCAATTTTCTAGATACTTTCATACCCATCAGTGTCCATTAAGGGATGGAACCTACTTCCTCGCAGAAGCGAATAGGTTTCCGATAATTCCAATTTGTCCTGATGAGGAATTTCATTAACAGACATTTCTTCATAAATCTGGGCTTTAACAGCCCCCTGGACCTTTCGGCTAGCGTTTCTCCTTTGCGATCAAGTTATTGGCGCAGTCTTCAAACTTGATCCAATTTCAAACACTGATGGCTTGGTGGTGAATCCTTTATTTTTATCTTCAACGATCATAAAATCTTTTCCTTAGCAGAACCAGGAACAACAGGCTTAGCAGGTGCTAGGGCAGTAGTCTTTACCTTCATATAAGAAGGGAAATCCTGGGGATAGTTCAGGTTGAACTCAGCAGACGACTCTTGAACTTTCGGAGCGGTAAATTTCATTATGACAAAGGGAGCCTTTCCGAGTATGATTTCAAGTTCATCGAATCCAGCTCCAAACTTGATGGTGAGGGCAATGTTGCGGTCATCACGGTTCATTGACAGGTTGTAAAAGAAAGTGAGAGTAGGGAACGCCTTTGCAGTAGCTTCAAAAAGAAAGCTCTAGGGTTTGTTATTTGGTCAATACCTCGTAATTCTAGTGCGAGCACTAAAATTAACAAGCTCAATCTGTAGAATGGGTAAGTCATTATTTAATTTGTGAAGGTTTTAAAATTTTGTAAAAATAGTTTGAAAGTAGAAAGATTTAATTAATATAAGAAGAGTTAAGAAGCAAGTGCAACATGACACAATTTGATTTAATTTGCAAAATAACAAATTAAACTCAAAAGGGAAGTGATGTTTTGGACCCAATGCGAGACCGGCTTCACAACACACAATGCCCAGGCGGAGCTAGCCCGGCAACACACCTATTGAGGGTCCGATCCCACACAAAGATTAAAAGTCCTAATGAACTCCTGAACCTCTCTGTTCAAAGGTGGTGGAACAGATGGTCTTGAAGCTTGAAAGAGTTGACTGTACTTTCCCAAGAAAGAAATAAGTGAAGCATGCCAATGAAAGAAGGGTAATTTGGCCCATAAGGGACACAAACACATCACCGATGTATGAATACAATATTCCGTGATTTAAATGGAGAGAGAAACCATCCCTAGTGGAGTCGCCAGAAGCTGTTGGCACTTATAAGTAAAGGAGTTGCCTGTTGGAAGCTATTGGTCGCTGGAATCAAAATCTCGTCACCCGCTTCAGAAAGGTATTTAAATAGGGTTTATATTTAGCTGGGTTCGGAAAATTTTATATAAAGACAAGCTCTTATAGTTAATTACATCTTAGATAACCAAACTCACCTAAGAAAACTCTCGATAAAAATCAGAGGATGTTGTCTTGAAAGAGGTCAAAGGATTATAAATTTTCAACAAGATTGAACAAAGAGATGTGAAATGGGAATGCTCAAATTTGGAACATTTATTCCAGAAATCCAAAGGAAGAAGAACTAGGGGATGTCACGGATCCTGAGGAGAACCTCAGTGCTTCCCTCTCTATTTTATGAGTTGGCTTCATTTTAGAGGAGAAATATTTAAGTGTGTCAACTTGCCAATTTTATTAATTAGCACTTACATTCGTGTGAAACATTCACACAATTAGCTTGGAAGATATGAGGATTTAGTTTGTGATGAACGACGACCTTAGAATCCTAAAATGAGTTAGGGTTTATATTGTGTAGCAGAACTATACAAAAGCCTAAAGATAAGTTGAAGATTTATGTCGCACTAGGCAGACAACCTCGAAGTCTAATGACTTGGTTATTTAATTTTAAAGAAAGAATAGTTTAGCTGATGTAGACATATTTTTCTGTTGAAGATGACTGTGCTGCCCACAATGCTAGCTCCAAGCTCCTCATTGTGGCGAGATTAAATTTTCTAATGTGTCAAGTCTTGATATCAAATCAAATGTTTCCTAAGGTTATAGTTATTTAAATATTATGGGGGATGTTAAAGTTGATTAGATCGACTCCAGTTAGGATCCTACGGTTCCCTTGTTCTGGCACCACTACTTTCTTTTGGATTCACTTAGTCCAAATGAATTTACTGAACTCAACTTAATGAGTTCCATAGTTTCATTTAGACCGTGGGAATTCTTGTTAGCAACCGTAGGTTACCTCCTCCGAGGGATTCTCGATCATCCAATAGAGACGTTTTAATTTGGTTGCAATTTTTTTTTTTGTAATGTTTGAAATTAACAAGTTCGTATGAGACTTTTTATTTTAGAAGAATGCCCTTTAGTTTATGTAATGCACATGCAATTTTTTAAAGGTGCATGATATGTATTTTCTATGATTTAATTGAAAAAGGAATTGAAGTTTGCATGGATGATTCTTCCATCTTTAGAACATTTTTCTTATTCATGTTTAGTTCATTTAGCCAAAATTCTTAAATGTTGTGAAGAAACAAATTTAGTTCTCAGCTGAGAGATCTATCAATTTATGGTCAAAAGAAGAATTGTATTAGGAGATGAGATTTCTGAAAATGATATAGTAGTTGATCCAACAAAAGTTTAAGTTATTGCTTAACTACCCCCCACCTACTAAGATTAGGGGAGTTAGAAGTTTTCTAGGACATGCTGGATTCTACAGGCATTATGTTAAAGACTTTTCAAAAAATTCTAAGCTTTTATGTCATCTTTGAGAAAAATATACGACATTTGATTTTAATAAGGAATGCCTAAATGCCTTTGAATTATTAAGAGAAAAATTAATCATTGAACCTATTATTGTTTCACCTGACTTGGAAAACTATTTGAGATAATGTGATGCAAGTGATTATGCTATTGGGAGTTGTATTAGAGCAAAAATACAATAAGATTTTTAAAGTTATATACTATGCTATTAAAACTCTTAATGAAGTACAAATTAATTCCACTACCATTGAAAAAAGTTATCGACAATAGTATATGCTATTGATAAATTTAGACTTATCTTATTGGAGCTAAATGCATTGTGCATATTGATAATTTCACTATTAAATATTTGATGCTAAAGAAAGATAAAAAATCAAGGTTAATTAGATTGGTCCTTATGATGTAGGAGTTAAATTTTTAGGTAGTGGATAGGAAGGGTTCTGATAATCAAATTGCTGATCATTTGTCAAAACTTGAACAAGAAAATTATAAAAACTTGGATGATGTATTAAATGAAAATATTCAAGATGAACAACTATATATTGTTATTGAGTGGCATATTCTGTGGTATACTGATATAGTTAACTAATTAGTTAATAATATTTTACCCTACATATGAATGAGCCACCAAAAGAAAAAGTTCATTTACGGTGCAAGATTTTACTTTTTGGATGACCCTTATTTATATAAAGAATGTAAGGACTTAGTCATCAAAAGATGTGTACCAATTAAAGAAACCCAGTAAATTATTCAAAATGTCATAAATCTGATTTTAGGGGATATTTTGGAGTGTAGAAAACTACATTTGAAATTTTACTATTTGGATTTAATTGGCCTACATTATTTAGGGATGATGCATGTGAAGACTTGTGATAGATGTCCGAGAGTAGGCAATAGTTTTAAGAGAGATGAAATGTTCCCAAATTTTACTTTAGAAGTTGAAATTTTTTATGTATGGGGTTTTGATTTTATAGGACCATTTGTACCATCTTTTGAAAAAATATAGATTTGATTAGTTGTGGATTATGTTTCTAAATGGATTGAAATTGTTGCTTTACCCCGATGTGATTCTCAGAGTGTTGCAAAATTTTTTAAGAGAAATATTTTACCATATTTGGAATAACAAGAGAGATCATTACTAATGGGGGAAGTCATTTTAAAAATAATAGTATAGAAACATTAACGGGAAAATATGGAATTAAACATTAAATTGTCATGCTTATCACCCTCAAACCAGTGGTTTGACAGACGTATAGAATTGTGAAATTAATAGAATATTAGAAAAAACTGTAAATCCTAATAGAAAAGATTTGTCTACTAGACTTGATTATGCATTATGAGCTTATAGAATTTCTTATAAAACTCTTATAGGAATGTCACCATATAGACTCATATATAGAAAAGCTTGTCACTTGCCGGTTGAATTGGAGCATAAAGCTTATTAAGATATTAAGAAATTTAACTATAATTTGAGAAACATTAGCGAGAAATGATTATTGCAATTAAATGAGCTTGAGGAAATAAGAAATGAATCTTATGAGAATGCAATGATTTATGCATAAAAAATAAAGAATTGGCATGATCATAAGATTTTGAGAAAAGATTTTGAGCTTGGACAAGAGATTTTACTATATAATAAACAATTGAAGTTATTTCTAAGAAAACTTAAGTCTAGGTGGTCACGACCATTTATTATAACAAAAGACTATCCTTATGATGATGTGGATATTAAAGATCCAAAAACTAAATGAATAATTAAGGTAAACGGACATCGACTGAAACCATACATTAGTGAAAACAAACCTTTCGATGAAGAGATCCTAATGCTGGGTAAACTAGAGTAAAACGTTGGATACGTCGGGTCGATGATGTTAAACCAACATTTTTATGGGAGAGAACTCATATTTATCGGTGTAGATTAATTTGTTTGGTGATTATTATTATGTCAATTTTATTAACTTAAGTCCAGGTGGTTAAGGAAAAAAACACTTATTTTATGATTAGAAGAGGTTAGGATGAGTAAATTGGACTTTGACATTTTTGGGTATTGGCACCTAGGCACCGAACTTGACCCCTAAGCGCCTCTTTTACTTGAAGCTTGATGCCTAAGCACCCAATTTGGCTCCTAGGCACAACAGTTCAAGTAACTTCCAAAAACCACCCACTTTCAGTTTTTCTACCTCCTTCTCTATTAAAATGAATGCGAACATAAATTGGGACATCTTCTTCAAAACTATAAGTCTTTTAGATGGCCAAAGGAGTGGAAGAATCATCCCTACCTTGAGATCATTGCCTCAACATCAATGGAGAGTAAGATCAATGGTAAGTTGGATGAAAAGAAGTTGATGCATAAGGAAGCCCAAACATACATCAATGGATTCCTTGCACTCAACCTGGAAGGAGTAATGTAGAAACTTTTGAAGATTGAGAAGGAGTTGACGAATCTGCATTCTAAGTTAAGTGAGATGTATTACCAATATGAATATCTAGAATGGCAATTCAGATAAAAGTTCAATCATATGACATGCTTCCAAGAGTTTCAGTTAAGGATGTATCAAGATAACCAATGGATTGGAAAAAAAGGTTGCAGAATATTTTCCTCATGCTTCTATTTACCACTTATTCGATCGTCAAATTTTGATGGGTAAAAAGGCGGATGACAATAACATTCATAATTATTAGTTCTTGGAAGATTGTGTGATATTTGATGCTTCTGTTGTGTTTGTGTGTTGGGTGCCGACTTTGAACTTAAAGGTATGTTGAATAGATGATATTCAGGATGGGCTAGAAAGAATTAAGATTAGACCCTGACCAAGCTATCCTACTAATTAACTCACCCAACATGGGAGAGCCAGTTCACTAGAATAAAGCTCTTTCTTGTGGTGTATTTGCAATATAAATAAAGAAAGACCTAGTTAAGGTTTCATCTGGGTAGTATTATATGCCCTTTAATGAACTATTTTTGAATTTTTTTAACAAACTTATTTTTTCCTTCGAGCAACTTTAGTGTGCCTAAAGAGCTTTACACTTTTGCAGAGTGTGCACATTATTTTTCATCCTTTCATTGGCCTGCTTCCTTTTGTGAGTTTCTTATTGGTCAAGTGAATGTCATCGTCATAAATTAAGGTGAAATAAGTCATTGGGAGATATCAAAGGATTTGTTTTTCTGCTAATAGTTAGTGTGACGATTACACAATTTAATTTTTTTGGTCAAAGTAGATTATGATTTAACTTTTATAGCACTCTTGTTTAATTAGTGTATATCTCTAGTTACGTCCACTGCATCTGAGGTCAGGCCTTGAATGTTGAGGTGGCCAGCACATTTGAGCTGGAACTCTTCCCAAATACAAGACATAGTTATTTGTCAAAAAATTAAAAGGCTTGAAATATCATTAGTTAATTACTCATATTTTAATCACACTATTTTATTCTGAAATTTATTTAGGATCTGGTCAAATTTCTTTAAAGTGGATGACTTAGTTATTAAGGCATTAATTGCTTTCTCATCTCAAATCATAGTCTTATTAAAACACTAGAATCATTATCATAAATCATTCTTTTCTTGATTATCCTTCTGATAAGTTTTGAACATCCAAGCGTGTTTCTTCTTTTTTTTCAAAAGTTTCTTCTTCATTTGATGTGATTTTATCTATTAAATCTAGATAATAGAACATCTCTTTTTTTTAAGTGAGATTTTTGAGCATTGAATGAACTCTTAACAACAGTGGGTTCTTTTTATTCTTGTTATTTTTGTTGTGGTGGGAGGGTTAGGACCAGCTGAGAATGATCATGCATGATTTCACTTTTTACCAATGGTAGAAGTCAAAAGAAAAAACCTACCATCCCTTAATAATTAAGAGGTTCTGGAAAGTCTAACTTCCGTGTTAGTGACAGTCTCATTTCATACATTTTTGGCCTCCATAACTTTTTTTATCTTTTGTAATGATTGGATTTTCTCTCCTTCATGCTCATCCCTAGCGTTAACTTCAGATGCAAGTTCTGGACAATTTCCCACCTCTCATTGAGTTACAACATAACTATCCATAACTTTTTTCTCTTTTGATGTTTTTTTTCTTTTTTTTGTTCCTTTCCTTTGCATTTAATGACCACATCACTTAAGATCAATGTCATCTTTGGCAGAATGTGGTAGAATACAATGAGAGAGACATGGATTGGCTTCATTATATGCTTGATGACAACAAGTTATTCTTATTTTAAGACCATGTCCTCTTATGAAGGAGATCACTCTAATCATACTCTCGGTAAGAGGTTCTATAGTATAGTCATTAATACGAACTGAAAATTTAGAGCCATCTACATCTTGGAAAGGGGGAGCTTTCCCATCCATCCTTGCTGGAGCATAGTCCGCTCAACTGAACAGAGAAGCGAAATCATTCTTAGTTGATGAGATTTAAGTGACATCTTAAACTAGAATAGAGACAAGTCATGTTGGGGAGCCAGTCCACAGTGCTAAAGAGAAAGAAGAGGTTCTCTGTCGATGGTATTCTAAGTGTTATCCCGAGCCGGAACCAAAATGAGTCCTAGTGGGGACATGGTCTACTCCGCCAGAGGATGAGAAGGTGTTTCTCTACTGATAGAATTTTGAGCATTATCTCGTGCCAGAATCGAAGTGAGTCTTGGAGGGGACCCAGTCCACATCATCAGAGGATGAGAAGAGACTTTTTTTCGATGGGATTTTGAGCTTTATCCCATGCTAGAATTGAAATGTGTCATGTCGGGGAATTGATCCGCACTACTAGATAGAGAAAGTCTTGTCAGATACACGATCCACACTATCAAACACTATACTATAAAAGATAAATCTACTACTTCTAAATAGTGTAATATCCATAAATATGAAAATCTTTAAAAATTTGAAAGGGCCACAAGAGATTCTAGAAAACACAAAAGAGAATTATAAGGCATCGCTATCTGGTACTGGTCTCTTCCTTAAAGGAATGGTGATGTCGATATTAGCTACTACAACTAAAGAAGTGACACATGCACAACTCCTCCTTTTAAAAGGAGGGCATGTAGCCAACGCTTGGCGTGGATGTAGTCCACACAGCCAGGAAAGTCAAAATGAATCAATTCGAGGAGCCAAAGACATCTCTTGAACCAAAGTCGGAATAGGTATAAAACTTATTGTGGGACAAGTAGCAGAGTTCACAACATTTAGTTCCTATTCCTTTAAACCTTTTTGGCTAATAAGGGGACATGTAGATCTTCAGATGAACCGGGAAAGAAAGAGCTAGGAACATAAGTCACAATGGTGATGATAGTGACAAAATCACTACTAAAAAAAGGACTTATGTACCTTTAGTAGAAAGATCCATGAGAACACGGAGGGACAAGTCTGGGAAAGACCATCAGGTGCTGTGACACATCTCTGTCAGGGGCTGACCTTTTTTTTTACAAAAGAGGTGGCCTGAACATGAGCAACTATAGTAGAAATAGCTCAATATGTAAGACTCTCCTTTTAAGGGAGAGGGCACAGAGTAGAAGCCTCAGAGGGCATAAGAACAACTCCATATGCACTATCGACCATTATTATCATTTAAAAGGGTGGCTGATTAATTTAATTATATATATATATATAGTTTTAATTTTTGAAAAGTAGTATTTTGATTTTGAAAATGAGACAAAAAGACCTCACATATTTAATAGTTTAAATAATTGAACACCACACCATAAGCAATGCACCTATCTGAAGAAAAGACACATTTCTTATTACCAGACCCCAATTACATAAACTAATGAAAATTTATGACAACCATTTTTGTCTGCGAACCTTTTTTATATGTTAGCCTACAAGTTTCCCTATCTAATATAAGGATTAGATAGGGTTTATATTACATGGGTTATTAAGTTCCCTATAGAGGAAGACCCCTATATTTAGTTACATACTAAGCGACTGACTTCACTTAACAAAACTCTCAATGATAACCAGAGCTGCTTGTATTCAAGACTACAAAGTTTAGTCTTCAATGTTGGAGAAAAAGAAATAAAATGAGAGTAGATCAAGTAGGAGTAGGTATTCTTGAAGTTTAAAAGAAAGAGGATAAGGGGAAATCGTAGATTTGAGATGAAACTCGATGACTTCCTAGACTATCTTACTTTTAGGCTTTGGTTTTGATGATGATATTACTTGATATTTCATCCTATCATTTTAATTACTTAGGGCTTACTTTTATAGGATATCTGATCATGTAAATAGTCTAGAAGATAAGAGGATTTAGGTCGTAATGAACGACAACCTCGGAGTCCTAAAAGAGTTAAGGCTTATATTGCACAGCACAACTGTGTAAAGGCCTAAAGATAAGTTGAGAATGTTTGTTGCACTATGTGGAATACCTCAAAGTCCTATGGATTCTTGTTGATAAACTAAGGAGAGTTTTGCTGATGAAGATCCTTTTTGCTCTCTCAAAGATGTTCTTTTCTTACATCCAGGTCACGCTGCCCATAAAGCTTGCTTCAAGCTCCCCACTATAGTAGTAGTTCTAAGGTTTGTAGTCCTTTCTATTATTAATAAATTTTTTATTAAACATGTTGTGGGATTTTTAATTCAAGTTAAGCGACACGGGTCAATATCACATGGTTCTGTCGTCCTGGTATTTATACGTCAAAATAATATGTTATTTTAAGTATATATTTTATGCTTATTTTTAGTGATATTGCAATTAAAAGAAGGGTAATTTCATATTTTTATTACAAGTGTATAAATTTTATGAATTTTGAGCAAAAATAGCAAAAAAGATGAAATTTTAAGCCAAAACAACAAATTTTGTGATTCTGGCGCCATAACTGGCTCCTAAAGCACCATTTGATAGAGAACTGGCACATGAAGCACCATTTGACAGAGAGCTAGTTCCAGAAGCACTAGATTTGGCACCTGAAGTGCTAAAACCCAAAACATCACTGTCTTAAGCAAGTTGGCGCCTGAAGCACCAGAACCAGCGCATAAGCGCCAGAGACAACTTTTTGCGGATTAAGGCAGTTCGGGACAAATTTTGCCTGAATTTCAAAAGGGTCAGTTGTTCTAAAAACCCCATAGCGTGATTCAATCCATCTAGATACTTTGGAAGGTTCTTTTATGAAGGGATATGTTTCTTGGATCATTAGACATGTCTTTTGAATTCAAAAGGGTTGACTTTTGGATAGAATTTTGGAGGGAATTTTGATATCTATTTAGAGGGAGACAACCTCTAATAAAAGAGAGGAAAGTCTAGGGCTTGAGGAGAGACTTAGAAGGTGGAGGCAAGGAGAGTTTGAAGAGAGAGCGAGTAGCGTGAGATAGAGAGAGAGAAGTCAAGGACTTGGAGATTTTCTTCAAGGATTGTAAGAGGAGAGGGAATGTGAGAGATTTCTTCTCCATTACACTTCTAAGAGAGAATTGAGACTGCTTATAAAAAGGGAAAATTCTTGGAGGGAACTTCCAGGGCTTTTCTTGGGAAGGATTGTGAGATAAGTTGTGTTCTTTTATTTCTTTGTTTTGTAAACTTGTTTTTGTATATGAAATATGTGTTTTATCGTATCCTTCTCATGAATTCTGAGTAGTCTTCTTCATCTTTCTCCCTACTTTGAGATATGGTTTTATGAAGAATTGATTTTGTTTTATACGATTTTAAATGTCAATAATTTATGATGATTTAAACTCTAATCTTCATTTACTTTTTGATATGACCAATTGAAATGTTAAAATGTGTTGAGAAACATATGTTCTGAAAGGGCTATGATTTCTACAACATGGGGAGAGTCACATTTGATTCCATGAGAGAGGATGTCATACATGGGTTTGAGTGCAAATAAATATAGAAATATGATTTGTTGGATGTAGAATTAGATATTTTAAGGCGACATATTAAAATTTACAATTTCGCCGAGTTGATTGGAAACTAATGCAATATTGTTAGTCCTCAGGTGAAAGTGTAGTGGGTGGGTTGGAGTGGCAGCCGACATCTGATCCTGACTTTCTATTTAGATGTAAAATACGATGTATGTGATTATATGTTTAATTTCTTTAATAGTTATTCTTAATTTGCAACAAAGTCAAAAACTTGAACCAAGGTAAAAGCTAAGTTTTCCACAATGAAACAAATATGAATACAATTATAATATTCAAATATGGGATACTACGTAAGTATACGTATCATTATCAAGTAATATAGGATTTTTTGATTAAGCGCCAAAGATCAAACCCATAAGGAGATTAGCAATATGCATATTAGAAAACTAGAAAGTTTAGAAATTTTAGATGACAAAAATCTACTTAACAAAATATTCTTTCTTAAACTTAAGATGTTAAAATAGGAATGCAAATTTGATTCTTTTGTAATTTTGGTTTATGAAAATAAAGCAAACAACTAATTAACTTAATTAAATATTTGCATGATGAAGGCAGCATAAGTAAAATATTTTTTTCTTTATCATGAATCAGTAATAAGTAGAGAAATTATGTTGTGAAAGTATTCTAAATGTGTTATGTCAAATAGGAATAATAATTATTCTTTACTCTTACTAGAGATGCTATAAAAAACATTGACTAATCTATAGTTTGAATAGTTTTAAAGACCGATTAGGTATGTAAGTTACTAGCTCTTACTCTAGAGTTCCCTCTTCTCCCTCCACCTGGGGGCTAACACCTCGTATCAAAACCTAAAACTATAAATCAAATTAGAGGCATTAGTCTGTCACTCAAAAGTCCTCTATTTCTACACCCTTGAAAAGTTTATTCCTTATCTTTTGACACTCAACCCCATGAACTACACTATCATTCATGAAGTCAATATGTGATTCTAACCATTTGTTGAATGAGACAATACCATCTTCGATCTTACATTTTCTCACAACAGGTATTATCATTTTAATTGACCAAATCAAGAAGTAAATGAAGTGCAAGGTTTTAAATCATCACAACTTCTTCAAACATTGAAGTCGAATACTTCACACATCATTCTTAAAAAACTTAATCAATTATCATTTTAAGGAAAAACATAAAGAAAAGTACTCAGATTCCATGGAGAAAACACAACCACACACGAGTTTAAAAGTAGAAATCTTGCACACAAATAGGAAATCTAAATTAAAACCAAGTGTAGTCATAAAGATAAACACTTATCTCAAATCCTCTCCACCAAATGTCTTGAAGTTCTTTTTAATTCTCTTCCTTCACTTACAATACAAACTAAACACTCAAAATAAGATAAAAAAAGAGTGGTTGGCGGTGGTGATGGTGACATACTTGTATTAATGATGGCTCTAATGGCTAAGGGCTGGCTTCTTCTCTTGATGATCCAAGTCTTTTCTTATAAAAATCCAAGAGGCGCATTGATGTCTCTTCAAAAAGGTGTCTCCATTCAATGAATATTTTAGAAGTTGCCTCCTCAAAAGCCAATTGAATGAATTTTTGTGTTCATGGGATATTTTCCACGTTTTTACCAAGGGTTGCTTCAAAAACCTCTTTAAAAATTCATCTAAATTAAATGAATCATTAAATAACTACTTTTGGTGCTTAAGCGCGGGGTACCTGACACTTAGGATTGACCCTTTGACACTTATGCGCCAGTCTTGGGCTCTTAGGCGCCCTAGTTTAGTTTTAAACTTTTCTTTATTTTTGCTCCAAATTTGACCCTTCTTCACTCCTTTTAGTATTTTTCATCCATTTGATTGTACCTGAAAGAAAACACACAAATATATTTGACTAAAGCACAATATCTAAAAAATAGGTATAAAAATGTATATAAAAATACTATATATTTTAGGTGTATCAAAATCTCCCAAACTTAAGATGTTACTTGTCC
>JXCR01130113.1:309-47965 GCA_002079205.1 Phalaenopsis hybrid cultivar
TTCGTATCCCTCGTTTAAGCACACATAAGCAATGTCGTCATCGCCCTCGCCACCTAGACCCTAGACTTATCCTAGTCCGATGATCCATATGTGGCGTTAAGAAAATTTCCCCAATTGCCAGGAGGATTTGAGTGCAATATCCAAGCTCAAATCCCGGTGCATTGGGTTTTATTGTAGGTTAAGTCATTGAGGGAATCTCACTGTTGATTTAATTAAGGAAGCATGGGTCACGTCNTAACCGTGGGTTACCTTCTCCGAGGGACTCCCGTAAGTTCGAAAGAACGTGTTATGTTTTGTTTCGTTTTTAATTTTGATTGTTTAATTAAAAAAAAATGTTTTGCTTTGAAAGTGATATCGTATTCAGTACCTGCATAATGTGTTAGAGCATTTAAATGTTTTGTTTTGAAAGTGAGGTTATATTCAGTACCTGCATAATGTGTTAGAGCAAGAGTAATTGCAATAAAATAAAGGAACAACACGTATTCAGTACCTGTGCATAATGTGTTGTTAGAGCAAGAGTAATTGCAATAAAACAAGGGAACCAACAACAAATAAAATGTACTTGCGTACGTGACGTATCTGCTGCTGTTATTCCTGTTGCATGTTTAACTCACAAAGCACAATATAAGTTGCAGGAATTTAAATAAACTTGCAAGTAAACTAAACAAGACAAGAAAACTCAGCACGAAAGTCAGAAAAACGAGTCGTATAAATCAAAAACAAACAAAATACTTAGCCACATATGAAAGATCAGGACTGAGTATAAGAAGTTGGTGAAAGTGGGGGCTCAGAGCTGGNCATCTTGGTGCATCCTCATGTCTAGTGTCTTAATCAGTTTGTAAATCAAGGTCAAGTGTCAAGTTTTGTTATTTATTCAAAAATTAAGTGGATAAACGCTCACATAAGGTGTGCTCATAAAATCTAGGAAGTCTACGTTGAGAATTAGGTGGATGGACTCTCACATAGGGTGCGTTCCTAAAATCTAGGAAGTCTGCTGAGAATTAGGTAGATGGACACTCACCTAGGGTGTGCTCCTAAAATCTAGAAGTTTGTGCTCAAAATTAGGTAGTTGGGCTCTCACCTAGGGTGTGCTCCTAAAATCTAGAAGTCTATGCTGAGAATTAGGTAGATGGACTCTCACCTAGGGTGACTCCTAAGATCTTGAAGGCTTACACTTGTGCTTAAAGTGATTTAAGGTGTTCTACCTCCAATTAAGTGTTTTCCAAATAATTAAATCAGAAAATCTCATTTTTCGACTTGACCATTTAAAAAGAAGTAAAACAAAAGAAAAATGAGGCAGACCCACTTCCAAAACTAGTAAAGTCAGGGCGGAAAACAACGAGTGGATCGACCTAAAAGCGTTTAAATAACAATCAATTGAAACTTAAAACAGTGGGCAAAAAAGGGGTCCGTAAAATCAATTCTAAACCGCATGTAAATCAACACTAAAAGGCTACATAAATCTCGCCAAAATAATGCGTAGATTGCCTCAAAATCAGCCCACCAAAATGCCTCAAAACATTGATTAAAACAACCCCGCAGATGGTGGGTTTATTGCCTCCAAAACAGTAAGCAATGCTTTCAAAATCAGCGCCAAAACAATAGACAAAGATCTCAAAATTAGCCCTAAAACAGTTATTTTAAAATTCTCAAACAGCTCTTATGTAAGCTCAAAACATTAATCTTAAATGTCCCAAAATAAGCTAGGAAATCCAGTCCAAGATAGTGTTTAAACTCTCCGAAATCAGTTAACAAACTGGCTCTAAAATAGTACGTGAATGAGTAGGCAAAACCCTAAAAAAATCGCAATGTTTAAACTCATCAAACAACAGGTAAAACAACTCTCAAGGGAGGCATTCAGAAATAAAAGAACATAGACCTGCAATGAAGCATTCAAGCCATAGAATAACGGTCATCTTGAGCCTCGTAGTTTTTTCTTTCGAGTGCTCGAAGCATGAAATCAACAAATGAGTATTTAAGATCAACAAGTAAATGGTCATTGGGACTTCACAATATTGCATTTAAGTACTTGAAACATAAACCAACAACAGCAAGTAAATGATCATTGGAACCTCACAATATTTATATTTAGGTACTTCAAACATAAAACCAACAACTAAGCACTTAAAATTAACGATAACATATAATTGAAATATTGTTTATATTTCTCCCAAATCAGTAAGAATGTATTTTGGAGAGGATTCCATTTCAAATTTATGTAAACAATATGATTGCCATAAGATGCAATAGCTGGAAGAATATATCTGCAACTGTGTAAAGAGATTTTAGCTGCAACTGAGAAGAATTAGAAGAGATACCAATCTCATGTGATGAAGAGGGACAACCAAGCACTGTAGAGTTAGCGAAGCACTAAACAGGTGAAATATGGGACTTTCGAAGGCCTTGCACGCGGTGATCTCGTGGCCAGCTAATTCTAATTGTGAGTGTGTTGTTGGTTTCGATCGAGAGGTGAAGTCGAACAGGAAAGGCGACAGGAATTTCGGGCGCGGGTAGGAGAGCTGACGGGAGAAGCGAAGCCGAGCAGGAAAAGTGAAGCCGAGTGAGATAAAAGCTTCGGTGCAGAGGGGAGACGAGCGAGGAGGCGAAGCAGGCGTGAAAGGAGGGAGTCGAAGCAGACGACAGAGAAAGGAGTCGAAAGATCGAAGCAGGTGAGCGGGGCTTCGATCGAGACAGGAGAGGCGAGCGGGCAGGAAGCCGATGGGGGTGAGCGGGAGAGAGGAGCTGTCGAGTGCGAGTGGGATTTCTCGAGAGCAGGATTGCGAGCTAAGAAGAGGCGCGAGGAGGAGGGCGAGCGGGAGAAAGGAACTGTCGAGCGCAGAGGGAAAGCGGGATTGAGCGATTTCGGTGCGGGAGAAGGAACAGTGAGCGAGATTTGTCGTGAGCGAGAGAGAGGCGAGCAAAGCTTCGGTACGGGGAGTATGCGAACTTCGGTGCAGGGAATAGGCGAGCGACTTTGATGCGGGAGATCGGGAGAGATGAAGTTGGCGGATGGGTTCGATGCGGGAGAGATGAAGTTGGCGGATGGGTTCGATGCGGGAGAGAGGGGTTCGGTGAGGGGAAGAGGAGACGACGAAGGCGAAGTTCTTGGTGCAGAGGGAGAGCTCAGAATCTCGTTCTGATGACGGGGCCGTGGAGATGAGACAATGATTTCGGTCTGTGAAGGAGGAGGGCGAGCGAGAGAGAGGAGCTGTCGAGCGCAAAGGGAGAGCGAGATCAAGCAGGAGAAGGCTGTCGAGCGAATGTAGATGAGCAGGAGCTCGGGAGAGGCAAAGGAGGAAGATCCCGGAGGAAGAAAGCGATCCTTGCTTTTAGAATTGGAGCAGGGGAGTTGTTACTCTGAAAGCGGGGAAATAAACTATTTCCATTGATGAAGCAGATTCATAAGGAAAATGTTTAACTTTTAATTAAAACGAGATTAAATGCCTATTTGAAATTTAAAAATTTGAAATTCAAAATTATTTTACCCTTGTTCAGCCCGAGTTCAACCCAATTTGAACCCCGAGTTGAACCTGGGTTGAGTCCGGGCCCGCGTCCCGCTAATTAAAAAAAGCAGTGCATCGATTTTCGTGTCATTTGTGCGCGCGTGTAACCCTAGCAATATGTGTGTCCTTCCTAGTTAGAGTTGACGTTCCGGACGTGTCGGTGCGGTCCATTTCGTCATCTGGGGTCGTCCGGACAAACTCACCGATTGACAAGTCAAATCAAGTCAAAGTCGTGTGTGGTGCAGTGAATGTGTGAAGTGCGGCGTTTGTGAGTATTTGAGACATGGAGGGTTCACCTAAGGCCGTCTGATCCTGTAGGAACTCATTTTCGGGTCCTCTACATGTTGGTCCTAACCCTTGCAACTAGAAGTTGAGTGCTTGGAACATCTCATGTGAGTTATTCACGAAAATGAGCCAAGAAGTGGTTTGAATTTCTACGGGAGGTGGGCTCCATTGCTAGTCCGCTAGGATTGTCAATAAGAACTCCTAAAGCTAAATCCTAGGTTCTAAGAGTAGGAGACTAAGACCTCACCAAAAATGAGGTCAACAAGTATATAACTAGTCGATTTCCAGAGCGGGAAAGTTAGATCGAAAATCAGATGCTTGAGGTCCGGAACTTGGAGCCAGCAGTCGCCAAGACAGCGCTAGCACAAGTATTAAAAAGTCCGTCGTTCAGATACTTACTAGGTTTAAAAAAACTCGACAAGCTGACGGAACCTCTGGAGCTAGCTAACGACCACATTGCGACTGAAGAGTATATGAACTAGTCGATTTTCAGAGCGGGAAAATTGGATCGACAATCAGACAGGAACAACTTGAAGGATGATTGATGGAGAGGTAAAGAAGTCCTTTGTCTGAAAGGGGAAGGAGGTTGTTCTTTCCGAAGAGATGCAAAGGACGAGCACGACGGGCTTAAACATAGCAGGTTAAATGACCAAGCTACGGGAGACCGAAGGACGTCCTAGTTCACATCATTTCGAGTTCTTATGGTAGAACTCGTAGACACAATAGACGAGGAGGAAAATTTCTTAAAGATGGCTCCATTGAAAACCGGAGCTTCCCTCCGGAAGCTCACCAAATACTGTAAGTATCACCGAGACCACAGATGTGATACTGAAGAATGCAGACACCTTCGCAGCTTGGTTGAGGAGCTCCATCCAGGCTGGAAAGCTCAAAGAGTTTTTAACGTCGGAGGGAGGCTCATACTCGGCGGAAAGGCAAAACTCCAACAGAAAACGAGTCGACTTGGCCAAGCCAAGGCAACACAATCCACATAGCAGGTATAGTGCAAAAAATATTGGGAGACGACATGTTTAGCAGGGCCGACCGAAAAAGAACTTGGTTGGGAAATTACTGTGTTGTCATACCCGCTCCAAAGAGAAAATCACATTCACCCATCATTTTCACTGACGTTGATCCTACCCTAGCAGGAAATCCATACAAAGATGTTTTTGTTATCATAATGCTCATTAGTAACTACCAAGTTGGCAGCATCCTGGTCAATACTGGGAGCTCGGAAAACATTTTGTTTTAGGCCTCGTTGTAGAAGATGAGGGTGACGATCGACCGATTGATTACACCGGACGGACCAATGTACGGTTTCTCCTGCGAATGAAAGGATGCCTTAAGGGTAATAAACCTCTCTGTTACTTGAGGAGAAGGTGATAAACGAATTACCTGTATGGAAGATTTTCACCAACCTACAATTCGATATTCGGTTGGCCCCTCGTCAACATCCAAGTCGTGGTGTCAACATACCATATAGCTGTTAAATTCCCCTGCAAAGGAGTGGTGCTCATCGTGCGTGGAGATCTGTAGCAATGCCGAATGCGCTACATGCGAGCCATAGGAAGTGTAGAGCACGAAGCGTTGGACATACAACACAAACGAGAATGAGACCTCAAAACTTATGAGACTGTTACCAAAATCCCAGTAAGAATAGAAGATCCTGGAAAATATTTTCTAATCAGTGAATTTTTTTATGCAGGTTTTAACAATATGTTGATCCAGGTTCTCCAGGAGCATCGTGATGTCTTTGCATGGTTGGTCGTTGAAATGCCTGACATTCCCATTAATGTTGCTTGACATAGACTCAATGTCAGTTCGAATGTCAGGTCGGTGAAAACCAATCTATGTAAAAGTGAAGAAACTTTTGGAAGCCAGATACATACAAGAAGTTCAATACCCCTCCTGGGTATCTAACGTAGTTATGGTGCAAAAATGCAACGACAAATGGAGAATGAATGTAGACTTCACAAACTTGAACATCGCTTGCCCAAAGGATGGCTACCCACTACCCCAGATTAATGCTTGGTGGACTAAATAATCAGATGCTCTGGTGGACTCAGCATTCGGATACTCGGTCATGAGTTTTCTTGACGCTTTCTGGGGATATCATCAGATTAAAATGCACCCTGCAGATGCGGAGAAGATAACTTTTATTACTAGCAATGGTTTGTGTTGTTTCACTGTACTACCTTTGGGTTGAAAAATACTGGCGCAACTTATCAACGCTGATGGATGTAATTTTTCTAAACTAAAAGAAGAAAAATTGAAGTGTACATGAATGATGTGCTAGTAAAAAGTAATACAGCCGAACAACATCTAATCGATTTGAAAGAAACATACGAAACACTCAGGAAATTTAATATAAATTTGAAACCATTAAAATGCAGGTTTGGAGCCTCAAAATTCTTGGGATATCTCTTAACGTCTTAAGGCATTAAAGCTAATCCCGAGAAAATTAGAGCACTCCTCAACATGCCTTCTCGAAACACCAAGAAAGTGCAAAAACTTGCTGGCCGAATTGCAGCTCTGAGTCGATTAATGTGTTGCCTTTTTAAAAGTGCTGAGGAAAGAAAAGATGTTCGAGTGGACAAATGAATGCGAGCAAGCTTTCGAAAATTTGAAACAATCGTTAATCACTCTGCCGCTACCACAAAGCTCGAAGCCTAAAGAACTTTCACTCTACTTTGGAGTGAGCCTGGGCCCCATTTGTTCGGTCCTTGTCTGGGAAGGATCAGAGAGGCAATTTCCCGTTTAATATACTAGCAGGGTCCTTAGAGGGGCCGAAATAAGATATCCTCTCATGTAGAAACTAACATTTGCTCTTTTTTTTTTCCGCTAGTAGGCTCCGACTGTATTTTTTGACTCTTCCAATCATGGTGATCACTGATCATTCACTTAAGTCCATATTCACTCGGTCAGAACATTCGAGTCGGCTTTTAAAGTTGTTCGTTGAACTTAGCGAAGAAGACCTTTCTTACATCCCTCAAACAGAAATTGAAGCTCAAGCTGTGGAAGATTTCATGGTGGTTTTCTCCAAAACGAGCGGATCAATTGAAGAACATGAGTTTGGAATGCTGGCCCAGATCCTTCTCGTGGATGGAGCTTTAGGCCAAACTAAAGCAGGAATTGGACTGGCTTTAAGTAGTCCGACCAAAGAGCATATTTATCATTCGATCGTCCTTGAATTCGCGGTAACAAATAATCAAGCGGAGTACGAGGCCTTAATAGTTGGGCTTCAGTTAGCTCAAGTAGTGGGCAGAGTACATATAAACTGGTTGTTAATTAGGTTAATCGAGAATTCGAGGCCTGAGATGAGATGATGATCAGGTACTTGAATAAAGTCAACGTCCATGTCGAAAAGTTTGTATGTTTTCGTATCGAACACATAGGACGAGAGGAGAATCAAGGGGCATACCATTTATTAAAAGATATGAGTGTTGGAAATAAAGCACCCCAAAAGCTTTTTCGGTTATCCATTGAAGAACCCGAAGTCATGAAAATGGAAGCAAATGATGAAAAATGTTCGGTAGACCCTTACATTCATTATTTTAAAATGGTCTAGATTTAGGAAGACAAAGATTTAAGTTCAAAGTCGCCCAATATGTTCTCAGTAGAGGCATGTTATTCTGGAGTTCAACCATGCCCTTGCTTTTAAGATGTGTTAGAGAAAGTGAAGCGGAAGATATCCTCCGTGAAGTACATTCGGGGCAAATGCGGGAGCCATTGAGAAGGAAAAGTTTGTGCTCATTTGGTGCAAAGACAATGTTATTTTTGGCCAACTCTCTTGAAGGATGCAAAATAGTTTCTCGAAGATTTGAACAATGTCAAAATCATGCTCTGCTACAGCACTAATCGTCTCAAGAGTTACAACCGACTATCAACCCCTGGCCTTGCGCTGTGTGGGGGTTTGACATTCTCGGTCTGTTTTTGCCTTCAACAGGACGGAGGAAATTCTTTTTAGTTGGGTTTGATTATTTCTCTAGTTTGATAAAAGCTAAAGCACTCGCTTGGATCACCGCATGCGTGGTCCAGAATTTTATTTCGAAGGTTATAATCTGTCGATATTGGTTACCCCTAATACTCATTACAAATAATGGAACTCAGTTTGTTGATCAGGGGGTAAAGGATTTTGACAGAATCAACGAATTAATTAAAAATTTTCATCTTTACATTACCCACGAATAAATGGTCAAGCTGAAGCCGCAAACATGATCATATACTAAGCTTATTAAGAAAGAAGGTCGAAGGTGCAAAAGATAAGTGGGCGGATATGCTTCCTTCAGTCCTTTGGGCCATCTGAACCACTCTGATGAAAACAACCGGTCAAACGCCATACATGTTTTCCTACGGAATAGAAGTTATGGTACAGGTTGAATATAATCGTCACAATCAATGAGTTATCACTGCAATGTATTTCACCGAAGGGCAACTCAACGACTGGCAAAGTGAGAATGAAGGAGCCTCGCTTTCTCTTGATCTACTTGAAGAAATTTGAACGAATGTTGCTTTGCAACAGGAGGAGATGAAAAGAACAACCCGGTACTACAAGAAAAATGTACGAGAAAAAACATTCTTTGCGGATGATTTGGTTTTAAAGATGGCCAATCTAATCGCTAGAGGTTAGTCGACCAACAAGCTAGATCAAACATAGACCTGTCCATTCATCATTAAGCAGCAGGTTGCTTCTGATGCATAAGTTAAAAACATACACGGGAAAAGTCCTTCAACCAACGTGGATAGGCGGCGACCTCATAAATTTTTTTCTCTAGACAAAATGTTTTACTTTGTATATATAATCATATCTGAGAAACACAATTATTGTAAAATCAAATATTTTACTTATCTCGGTTCGAAAGGTACTATACATTAAGAGAATAATTAATGCAAAAGGTACACCCTTTACAAATTTTTTGATAAAAACAACTCTCATGGGAAACGAAGGCTCTGTGTTGAAACTCGCTTGATGAGTCCTTGCCAGGGTCCCCCATTTTCCCCCTATCGTCACATTCTCACTCTTTACTTTATCTCCCCGGTACGAGAAGATGATTGAGAGAGGGAGGATACTACTACTAGAAGGCTTCATAACGCCACTCCTCCGCCACTAGCGGGAGGGAGGTGACCAGACCTCTAGCAGCAACCACTGAACAGAAGCATTTTATTCCCTAGGAACGTGCTATCAACACTACTTTTCCCCATGGGATACGATGACCGCAATAGGTCATCTCGTTTGGTGCCGCGTTCGACACCTAATTCGCAGAAAGCCCCCTCCTCTGACACTCGACTTGAAGAAAAATCAAAGCTAATGCATAGCCATTGCAAAACCCATCACTCTGATAGGCGGAAAACTACTTTTACTTTCAACTCCTCATAGAGCCGACTGAACTATACTTACCCACTAACAATTTTTTTTGAATGTGAGCACAATCGTCAAAAGGCCCCCTCACCCATTTATAGGTGGGAGGGTCAACGATTCCAAAAGATTTGCTCGATAAAAACTGCTAAGGGCCCACCTTGGTAGGCCAGATCAAAACCATGGAAAGATAGCTCAAAACTATAGCAGGACAAATCAAGAACTATTTTCCTAAATTGGAAAAGGAAAATCGGGGTGCAGCAAAAATAAATTTTCAAAGCTGACCCACCAAAGATCATGAGATGGAAACAAGGCTCCTGGTCGGATACTACAATCTTTGAGGGGCTCTTCAACGTTCTAGATGACCCGAACTTATCAAACAATATTAGACGGACATTTCTGATACTCGAGGAACTCAAATACATCGAGCAAAATGGTGATCATCCAAAGACAAAAGAAAAGCGTTATGACGTCTGGTCGCGCCAAAGATGGCCCAAAAGCGTTATGACGCTTGGTCGCACCGAAGACGACCAAAAAGGATTACGACGCTTAGTTGCACCAAAGACGATCAAAATGCGTTACAATGCCTGGTCGCAGATAAGCTACTGAAAAAGCGTTTGCAATGCTTGGTCGCACCAAGAGCAGGCTAAAAAGTGTTTTCACACTTGGTTGACGCAGAACTTGTAAGCTGCATATGACATTTAAAAAAAAAAAAATCGGAGGAAAATGATTGATTGAAAATCATATTTAATTCATATGAATCTCTATTACAAAATTCAAGCCCATACACTTAAAAAAAATATGTACAAATCTTCCATAAGCATGTTGGATGATTCATGATCTGCCACATTGTTGCCCCCAGATTCTCCGTGATGTTCGGAAGTTGAAGGAATGTCATAGGGCTTCTTGAATTCTTCAAGCTTAAAATACTTTGGTTTGATCATCCCTACTCGAGCAAATTCGTCAGTTGCAATTTTATGACCCATCTCTTAGTATTCTACTTGACTGGCAAGCAGATCCTTGGTAGTTATCATGCTATGCATTTGCTTCGTCAGTAAAACATTCTTGTCTTGAACCACTGAAATTCATTCAGACACAATCTCCAGCTCTGCCTTTGCATTTTCTAGATCAGACTCCACCTTAACTTCCCTCATTGTTGCCAACTTTGTTCGCTCCCGATATTTTATACCCTTCTCATCAGATTTGTCATTCCCTGCTTTCATTGATAGGTAAATTGAAGTCAGATGATGAGTGGAAGCGTAGCCCAATAGTTGGTAACTGCCAAGCATGTGTCATAATTCGATGGGCAAAGTCCATCAAGCTGCTTACCCAAACCCGTAGACCAGAGTATGTCTGCAATTGTGGAAGCGTAACCTGCAGACGCTGAGTTGTGGCGAAACTAATCTCTATCAATATTGACCAAGCCAAGGCTTGAACAAAATTCAGGTAGACCTTTGACCGGTCCTTTTTGAGTGGGATCTAAAGATTCTTTCCTCTTTTCTTACTTCTCGAAGGACTGGGGAAAGGAGTCTCAAAAGAGATGGCCTTACCTTTTTGCTTGTGCTGAGCCGACTCACCAGATTCATCTGCACCCTCCACCTGAGGAGATAGATGACTTGTATCGACTCTTTGTGGCGAAAGAATAAATTCTGTTGGGGATAGCCGAAAGGTCTCTTGCGCGGAATGAGGCCTAGCCGAGAGCTTAGTATCCGCTCGAAGTAGAGAGAGAGTCTCATCATTCCCCGAATCACCCCATGATTGTCAGATGAAGTTTTCGCTCAACCAGTGATAATTCAGCTGCAAATTTATTTTTAATAACTACGAAAGTTTTTGAAACCGAGTGAATGAAAATCCGAACCTGGTATGTGCTCTCCAGACGAACCGACCTCTTCGGTTCCCTCTTCCACTTTTCTGACTGAGGGATCATCCATCTTCTGCCTTATTCTTTATGCCTTTTTAGAAACTCTTTTAACCTTCTCTAATTGTCTCTCTTTCTTGGCCTCATCAGAAGCGATCCTCATCTCTTCTATCATGGGGCTGTATACCCTTGGGTTCAACACCAATTGACAGTTAAGGGTTAGTATATTGAACTACTGATAATTATCCACTGAGTATAACCTTCTATATTGCTTTCACATGAGAAGAAATTAATTTGCTTTTCTTAAACCTCTCACCAATGGCCCTAGTTGAGATGCCTCCATTATCACAGGTGCCTCTTAAAAAATGGAGTTTTTAGTCTTTAATCTTATTTTCAAGATCAATTAAGTGGAACTTTTGAGTACCAAAAACAACATACTCGTCTCACTCAATCCAAAAAGGGAACATATGAGAAAATAATTCGCGCGACCAAGGGGCACCTTTTCTTTACTTGAGTTGGGATGTCCCCATAAACTAAAACATCAAGCGAAGCTCTGTGCAAAGCGACAGTCAAAGCCCGAAACGGAACTGGTCTCGGTAAAAAGTTAAATCATCACTTAAGTAGTCAGTAGGACAAACCTCTATCCCCACTCGATCTAAGATGACCTTGTGTCATAAACACAAGTCTCATCTAAAACTTAACCTCAAAATTGGTGAGGATCGATCTTTCGAAAGATCTAATCGGACCAAAAGTTTGAGTAGAATATTTGGGGGTCATTGAGCTCCAAAAACAAAACGACTGAAGGATAGACAACAAAAAATGTAAAAATTTCACTCAACTTCAATTAAGATTTATTTATAGACCCCTTTTTTTGGAAGCCGATGTGTCATATTGATTTTTGTCAAAAGTGTCATATCGGTAAAAAATTTAAGGAAATTCATAATTGCCAAATTATAGATGATTTTTATTCATAAAAAAAATATATTTTATATTCGGCTCGTCTGCCGCCTGAAGCAAGACCAAACATCGGTTCATTAAACTAGAATACAACGCCCTCCCCAAATTTATATATTTCTATCTTTTCTTCCTCGGCATGTGCATTTGAATTTGAACTGACCACTCTAAAGTCAGCCAATTCTTCCCTCACAGTTGCCACCTCAGTACTGAGAGCTTCCAAACCCGCCACCTGGGCATGAAGTGCTTCAAATACCACTACTGTGGCCCGAAGAATTTCTACTTCTGCAACTTGGGCTCGAAGAATCTCCATATTTGCATAAACAATTGCCAACTCCTCCGGAAGATTTGTAATGGTGGCCTCTCTTTGGAAATCAGCAGCCCGAGCAAAGGAGTCCACGGTCTCGTCTAGGCGGCTAGCTAACGACCCATGAGAGTCCCTCGGCTATCAATTTCCTTCTCTAGATCGGCTGCAACTCGAACAGAAGGACCAGACAGTTTTGTTGGCTCCACTTGGCTTACCACTTCGGGGTTCGAGAATCAGTAATATCCACGGTTTCTTCTTCAGCAATCGGGGTAGTGTTATAAAAATAAATAACAAAACTAAATGAAAAGGGACTGCAAGGTCACCAATTAATCGATATATATCTGATGAACGGAAGCTCTCTGTGATGGAAAAGAAGTATAAAATATTATAATATTTATTACTTATTATATGCACCATCTAATATTTAATTCTCTTTTTCTTTTGGCAGCTGTTGCTCTTAAAAGAAGAGAATCAGAGAATTAATTATGTACATCAGAAATGTGCCTACAAGAATCTCAAGAAGTGATTGGAGATATAAAGAACATAGATTGTTCATGCAAACAATCGGCCAGTAATAGGGGATGACCGAATGAAAAGAACAGACGACTTTTATGAGCATCATGCAATTATATCAGCATTGACTATCCGGTAACTACTATCTTGAAAAATAGCAGTTGCTTAAAATAAGGATTTTAAAAAAGATACATAATCCGAGGGTAGGCTGTTTATTGGATTACGGTGATTTACTCTCTGCCCGATGAAATAACAATATCGTAGGACGATGTGTCCTCATATTCAGACTGCATAGAACGAGGTGATCGTAGAGCATTAAAATCGACTAAATGATGAAGGGTTGGCCGAAGGAAAGATGGTCGGCCGAATATAATTCAAATTACTCAAACTAAACAGTTACAAATGTGAAGCAGACAAAATTCAAGGGAGTTACAGATGCATAGCGATCCTAGTATCAATTATGAGGTCGGAATAAATAATATTCAGGTTACAAATGAGTGAATGTAATAACTCATTAACTATTTAATAAGGAACTCATTAAATAATTACTCATTAACTATATTTATGTTTCTCTCTTTTATAAGGAACCATAATATAACTTACAAATCATACCTCTAAATTATACATAGGAGGATAATTTAAAAAAAAAAGGCAGAACAAAATTCTTACAGAAAAATAAATATTAAGTATTCAAATCTTTCTTTTTTCTCTTTTTTATCTGATTAACGCTCTATACCCTAGGCTTGATCCACCGAACAATTTGGGATGCAACAGATTGTGATGAAAGCTTAAGTAAAATAGACTTATCTCATCTTACTCCAAGTTTGGATGAGTGTAGAATGAGAATTCAAAAGCCAATCCAAAAATGTTAGATTGATGGTGATGGTGACAAAACTGCACTGCTCATATATAAGTGAGATTGTGCAGGCATGGAGGATCTTTAAGATTTTTTTTGCTATACCTTTTGTGATCTTTGATTCTCTTAAACTTGCTAGTTGTGACATGTGTTGCTTGAGGCTATGCTTAGCTTGTTACTTAATGGATATTATATAAATCATCTTTATGCTAATTTGAGCACTTTATCAAGACCAAGGAGATTCCATATTTTATTTCGGTTGTCTTTTATTTCTTTGTGATGTCTTACTTGTTTCTGGTGTTTAAAAAGATACTTATGAATGGAGTTGCCTAGGATTAATCTCCTTTTTGCAATGAACTCGACGGTAATGATAGCATAGCAAACTCTGTATTTCATCACATTGGTTCGTCTGTATATTGACATTCTGATGTTGGGGCTGCGTTTGTACAATGAATGAAGCAACTTTTTTTTCAGGCTGTAAACGATACATAAAATATATTAATTTTTTGTCTTAATACTTATCTATTTCTCTTTTGTTTTGATTAGAAGCTTTTTTCTGTTCTGCATGGTATAATAATGATGAACTTTGTGTTGCGGATATCATCGCAATACATTGTTATAGATTTCCTTTTTGTTGTTATAGACCCTCTCAATCCATATTTCTTTATTGGTTATGTGAAGACATGTATTAAATCATTTTTTGTTGATTACTCTTTTTTCATTCCTATATTCTGTGTACATTCTTTGAATGTTTGTCAGGTGTTTATGATATTACGGAAAGGTACTTTTGAGAATTTAATTTCTGTTTTTTTGAAGTTCGAAGGATGATATTGAACTTCTCCCTTAAATTTGTACTGTTCATTCTGCAGGAGCATTTGAAAGAAAAGCATTTGAGGAGTATATTAGTGGAAGAAGAAGAATCTTATTTTCCTAATAATGGGCATCATGACAGTCAAAGTGGTTTTAGCAATCATTGAATACTGCATGAAATAAGTCTTTACGCTCTTTTCATTTTCGTCTAATTTATTGTGATTATTGACACTACAATAACGTTGATAGAAGGACACTAGAACCAAACTCGCTCATTTTCGTATTTGGAGGCCCATTCTGCAATGTTAGGCTCTGAGAGGTTTTAGTTGAAGCCAACACTATGCGATATCTACTGCTCTTGTTTTTAAATACGAGGTCATATATGTTACATCTGCACTCGTAAGTTTTTCAACAAGTAGGAATTAAAATTGGTGAAGTTTCTACGACATTGTAGTGAGATGTGATTTAAAGCTGCGAATTCTTTGATTGGCTGATATGTTTAAATAACATTTGATAAATGGCATATTGCAACATTGACATTAACAACATCATCTGTTCTGCTGTCGTTCCCCATCTCCTTTGTACAGTATCTGTGATCACTATTTTCTCACACCATCACCTTGATTCACCTTATGTGATCTTAACCTTTCTTCCAAGCTCCTCATCTCTGTAATCCTGGCCTTATTTTGTGATCGCATTCTTCATAGTGAAACACAACAAATTTGATTTAGAAAGTTTTTATTTATTTTTTTGAGAGCAATTTCACTCATTATCAAAGCCTAGTGGCATCCTTATTTAAGTAATTTTAAATAAGGGGCCTTTACATACCAATTTCTTATACACCAGAATAAATTTATATTTTTTCTGATTTATATTTAATTTTTAATAATTATTTTAATCCAAAATAGGAATTTCAAGTCTAATTAACTTAGTAAACCAAAACATCATTTCTGCCCTAAAAAAAAAAAAATTAGGAGGTTTACCTTAGGTCAGAGGACCACTTAGGAATAAATTTTGTGAATTTTTAAACATATTTTAATTTTTATAATTTTTTAGTTTGTTTTAAGAAGTAAATAAATAGAAAATTTATTTTATTTTTAAAAATTTATTTTTATATTTTTCATAAGTCTCTCTGATTCCAAAGAACTCAAAAAAAATATTTTTATATTTTTATGATTTTTTTTTTCATAATTATTTTATTCAAATGTAAGAGAAAATCCATTTAAATACTAAAAATATATTTTTACATCATTAAGAGTTTATGAATATAATTTTAAGTTGTTTCTGTAATTAGAGAATAATTTGAAATATTTTGAGGTGTATTTATACTTTTGTGATTTTTAATTATTTTAATTATTTTTTAAATTGAAAAATAACTCAAAAATAGACTTTTTATTTTGACTTTAATTTTGTTTTTCTTAGGTTCCTCTAGTTTTAAGGAATCATTCAAACCAATTTTCATAATTTTTATTTTATATAATTATTTCGAATAACAATTCCTATTCAATTAAAAAAAGCATTTTTACATCAAAATAAAATTATTTGACTTTTTAATTTTTCAAGGGACTTTACAAAGCCATTTTCTTCATTTTGAGATATTCTTATGATTTTTTTATTTTTTTTAATATTTTAATATTTTTATTTGTTTTAAATGGAAAGAAATATATTTTGTGCCTTTTAAATTTAATTTTTATTTTTTTCAATGGATCTCTAATCACAGTGAACCTACCAAACTTGATGTTATGTTTTTTTGGCTTTTATTTTTCTTTATAATTTTTTAATTAAGATAATACTAAAAGTCCCAAAAAATTAAGTATTTTGATCATAGGAATGCCTTCTGATATTGGAAAAATCAGTGGAGGTCCTTAATGTCATTAGGAGCAAACTTACAAAATTTTCTTTAATTTTTGTAATTGTTTAATCAATTAAAATTAATTTCCCTTGTGGAGTTTTTAATTAATTTAAAATAAAATATTTAATAATTTTTTTTGGTTTTTAGTTGAATAAATTCTCCTCTATTTACTGTGCACAAATGTATTTTTACTTTATTTTTTGATTTTTACACCAAGATATCAATTTTTGAAATTTCTGTAATTAAATAATTCCAAAAAACCCTAATTTTCTACTTATTGATATGCACACCATGTTAAACATATGATATGTAAAAGTCCACGTGTCGCGCTTTGATTGGTTGCCATTTACAACTCATTCGCCTCGCCGCCTGCGGTTAGCGTTCCGTTCACTCGTCAGATTCGATCTCGATTAACCGTTTGATACACACGGAAATGGATGCCATCAGCTCATCGTCCCCCATCGCCATAACCTGAGAATCGTTCGTGTTCTAACCCAAAGATCTCCCTGAATACTCAACCAAATTAAGGGCCCGTTTGGGGCATCTTATAAGTGCAGCGGTGTCTTCAAAAACGCCGCCGCACCCTTTGGTTTGCACGTTTTAACTGATTATCTGAAAACAACGTTTGTATTTTCACGAAAACGCGATCCCGGGTATAACCTCGCGATCAGCGTTTTGAACACCCGTTTTACCCACATACCCTCAGCGAATAGAGCCCTAGCTGTTCGAAGCCGATCTTCCGCACTCCCCATTCGACCGAGAAGCTTTGAGGTCTGCCTTAGCTCGTGACTCCCTGCTTCCGTTCTTCGAGATTCTTGGCTCCCTGCTTCCGTTCCGCATCGCGCTCGACAAGCTTCTTCTTCGTTGTTCTCGGCAGGCATTTATTTCTCTTCTTCATCTGCAGTTCTTCCTCTTCCTCTTCTTCTACATTTCTTCTTCTTTGGTACTTACATTCTTTTATAGCATGGTGGAGAACTAAATCAGATAACCACATTTGCAATTACTTCTTCTTTGGTTGGAAGGAATTAAATGAAATTGGGTTGCAGAACTCTCATATGTTCTTGCCTCTTTGGGAAGGAATTAAAGGAAATTTGTCTGCAGAACTCTAAAGATTAAAGATTCAGAACATGGTGCACTCTCAAATGGCCGCAAAACTCTAAATATGGGCGATATTGAGTAAAATTAAAGATTCACATTACATATTGGCTTTGAAGAACTTGTTAAAATTTGATGATTTACTTTGAATAGAGGCGATATTGAGTTTAGGTTTAGCCATCTTATTTGAGTTTCTGTTGTCGTTATATCTTATGCTTGTTCTTCTTCTATTTCTGAGTACAGCATGGTCAATTGTTGTAATATTTTGATAAATGTACATACATACGACTCAATTCTTATGTATTTACATATCTAACACCTAATCTTCAACTTCTTACATACGTACTACCTGACCTATACATGAGAAGCTATATTTCACTTTTCAAAATTTAAAAAAACGTGATATGTTTTTATATTATATGAATGATTTGAGTGGTATAAACGTTAAAAATGAAGTTTATGTTTTAGTTATATAATTACATAGGTCTGGGTTGGTATTTTTGTAAATGCTCCACATGTGCGTTGAAGGAAAAAAAATCTGTAAATGCTCCTGTTTGTTTCGAATTGGATGGCATGTATGTACGAATTGAAGTTTAGGTTAGAAAGATTGGCTTAGTATGGTTGCAAATCTTCCAAAAAAAGAACAAAGTGTGACAGAATTATAATAAGAATACATTTATTCAATCAACAAACATACTACTAAATGAAAATAAAAATTTAAGTACAATTTGTCCCCATCATACTACCGCTGCGAATAACTCCACTGCGCGTGGATGAAATGGTTTTTTTTGCACATAAAGCTGCAAAACAGTTGTTTTCAAACCACAGTAACCAAACAACTAAATAGCTTATTCAGTTCAAGGGCAGATAGGTCATTTATCCACAAACAACTGCAAATCAGTTGTTTTTCAAACGCACAAACCAAACAGCCACTCAGCTTATCTGGATCAACTACTCATAAGCAGATTATCAGGATAACCTGCTTATCAACATAAGCTGGATAAACAACAGCTTCCCCAAATAGACCCTAAGTGCTGTTTATTCCTACACTCTCATCTAGGTGAGATGAACACATCTATACTGCTAGATACACATGAAATGTAAAGTTTTTTCATGAAGTTTTGAACTGAGGGCAATATTAAGTATTTTGATCTATACCTTTCCCCATGATGTGAGGCCACAGTTAGGTTTCTTTACGAGCTTTGCCTTGAGTCTAAGAACATGCTACAAGTGTTGGTTTAAGCTGAGATGCGACCTAGGTATGATTTCGATCAAGAGGTGGCTTGGGCTTGGTCTTCGACTAGGCTATTATTCTCGGGAAGGGTTGATTTTTGTGGGTGAATTCTCCTTGAGATATGGTAAAGAAAATGCTTTGGATTTTGAGCTCACAATTAGGGCTGATCAATGGGGATGAAGGTCTAAAAATGATTGGAATGAGCTTAGAGACACTGGAATTAGGTTTTGAAATGATTTTGGTAGAGTTTCCCCAAAGTTTATGCACTTCTATTTCTTGGCCGTGGGGAGGTGGCTTATTTATAGAGGAGGAAGGAGAGCTCAATTGGGATGACCAGTCGGTGCAAAGGTTTGCTTATGTGAAGAGAAGAATTGTGCCAGTGACCAATTGGGTTGAGCCAACATAGATGGGCTCAATTGGGTGTTTGCCCCATGGTGGTTCTCTCAGCCATGGCATTTTCCGGTGGCTACGGGTAGCTGGCCAGCCAAAAAAACTCACCTCCACACTATGGGAGGTCAGATTTAGGGAGGTGTGAAGTCAATTTGATCCAAGCATGGGTAATTACAATTTTTCCAAAGCGAGCAATGGGTTTAGGTTAGGTTGGGTTAACCATGGGTTCAACCCCATGGAAATGGCTTGGGGTCAAGTCCAAGGTGGCTGGAGTTGATGGGTCAACTTCTAGGGGCTTGGCTGATTGATTTGGAATGGGGAATATGGAATTTGGTGGGGTTAGGGTTTTGGTTAAGCCACTTTGGTGGGAGGTGAAAGGAAATCTTCCTTTTGCCACATTTGGTGTATGTGACATATATGATGTTCATGGATGGTTCCATGAGTGACTCCATGACATTTACGAAACCATGATCAATTTTCATGAATAAGGATTTTGGGGATTTTGAAAAATTGGTGAGAGAGGGCAATGGGACCAAAAGTGGATGGGTTCATACATGGATGCATTATGTGGGTTGCCATGGTGTATGATTTTGATTAAAAAGATGATGAAAAAAAATTGCCATGCGGGCTTAGGCTTTTAAAAGGAAATTTGAAATTAGATTTTTTGTCAGATTAGGTATGGTGGGCTTTTAAAATTATGGGTGATGGGCTTTTGGAATGAAGGATTCATGGGTTAACTTTGGGCTTGATGAAATTTAGGATTTTTCATGATGAAATTTGGACATGCATTTGGTGAAATTTGATTTGGGCTCATGGGTTCAATTTTGGTGAAAATTAGATTTAGGGTCAATTTGGGATGGCTTGGCTTTAGTTTGATTTTAGGTTTGGAATTTTGGTGGAATTGGTCTTAAATTTAAAATTGAGTGGATTTGAAATGAATTTGATAAAAGTTGGGGGCTAATTTGGGAATTTTAGATAACTTTGGTAAGGTAATCATGCATGTCATGGATAGCCATCTTGGAACCACAAGACACCAAATGAGAACTCATTTTGAGTCTCCACATGTTGGTCTTTACCATGTTAACCAAAGGATATGGGCTTGGGACCCCCATGCTAGTTCCCAAAGAGTTAAGGAGGTATGTCCAGTGCATGTGATTTTAGGGTTTTGGGGTATGTGGGGAATTTGATGGGTTTGAGTTTGTGTAAGTTTGTGTGAGACCAAACCTGAGCTACCCAGGGTTGTCCTAAGCCCTGGTTAAACCTATAAGAACTCACTCTTGAGTCTCTACATGTTGGTCATAGCCATCCCAAAATTACATTTGGGAGCTTGTGACCACTCAGGTGGGACTTCACAAGAGGAGTCAATAATTTTTTTGAATTTATATTTGGGGTATGGATTTAATTTACTAGTCCTCTATGATAACCCATGTGAAAGTCTTAGGGCTAGATCATAGCCTTCTAAAGAGAAGAAATTGACCACATAAAAAATGAAGTCAACAAATGGACCCCAAATAGGTGTGGTGTGCCAGATAGACACACCCACGTATCATTCTTGACCGAGGCGATTAACAAGCCAACACGATAGTCCAAGTGACAAAATTAGAACATATCAAAGAACTAAATTAGATTTTGCATTAAATAAATCAATTTTAAATTTTAAAACAAGAGACATTTAAGGACTTTCCACTGGGGACTAGAAGAGAGTATTTTTTAAACTTAAAGTTTGAATTTGAAAGTTTAGGTTAATTGTTGATTGAGTTTGCTTTGCTTTGACATTTATTTTGATGTTTGTATTGTCTTGAAGGGGTTTACTTATTTTTGGTTGTTTGGATTGTTTCAAATTCAAAGGTGTGATAAACAACACAACAGTAGTAGGATGGCTTTATCCATTAAAGGTGGTCTTATACCTATCCAAAAATATCAATTTTTATGGGAAACAAAATCCTTGCATCGCTCTCAAAATTTTTTTAGTGCGAAAAAATTATGAATAGTGTGTGGAAATTATGGAGATAGGAATCTAAATCCTCGCATCGACCCTAGAGTTTGAATTTATCACATTAGAAAGGAAAACACTAGGACTCACATCTAACCTAAGAGGTGAAGAAGAAGGAATCGTAATCCTTGCACCAACTTTGCAGTTTAGATGGGTATTAGAAACATTGCAATGACCACAAAATTTTAATTTTGAATGCGAGAAAATTATGGATAGAATGCGGACTTTGTGGAGAAAGGGAATCGAAATCTTTGCATTGACCCTAGAATTTCAATTTTGAATGTGGAAAATTTTGTGTATATAATGCGGAGCTTGTGGAGAAAGGGAATTTAAATCCTTGCATTGACCCTGGAATTTCAATTATGAATGTGAAAAATTTTGTGGATAGGATGCAAAGTTTGTGGAGAAAGGGAGTCATAATCCTTGCACCAAAATTTTGAAGGGTATTAGAATCCTTACACCGACCCCAAAATTTCAATTTTTGGATGAGGAAAATTTATGGATAGGATGCAAAATTTTTGGAGAATGGTAATAGGAATCCTTGCACGACCCCCATAATTTCAATTCCGAATGCAGAAATATTTGTGGATAAGATGTGAAGTTTTTGGATAAAGGGAATCAAAATCCTTGCTCTAACCCCAAAATTTTGAAGTGTATCAGAATCCTTGCACCGGTCCCGGAATTTCATTTTTTGGATGCTAAAAATTTATGGATAAGATGCGAAGTTTGTTGAGAAAGAGAATCAAAATCTTTGCACTGACCCCAGAATTTAAATTCTGAATGTAGAAAAATTTGTTGATAGGATGCGAAGTTTGTGGAAAAAAAGGAATTAGAATCCTTGCAATGACCCCAAAATTTTGAAGGGTATCAGAATCATTGCACCGACCTTGGAATTTCAATTTTTGGATACATAAATTTTATGGATTGGATGCAAAGTTTGTGGAGAAAGGGAATCAGAATCCTTGTACGGACCCCAAAGTTTGAAGGGTATCAAAATCCTTGCACCGACCCAAAATTTCAATTTTTGGTTGCGAAGAATTTTTGGAAAAGATGCAAAATTTGTGGAGACAAAAGCTAGAATCCCTGCACTGACCCCTGAGTTTTGATGGGTATTGGAATCCTTACATCAACCCTGGAATTTCAATTTTTGGAATTTGAATTTTCGAAGATTTTGTGAAGTTTAGATTGAAAACATTTGTGTGAGAAAAGATGCGATTCTTACAGAACTAGCCAAACCTCTATCATATGAGATCAATGACCAAGTTTTCCTATTGGAAGGCAACCCTAGCCTATGGAGAGAGATAGGTGACTCTAGCGATAGGTAGAGTATATTTTACCAATCCAGATCATAATTTGCATTTAAATTATGTCTTGATTTCATTAATTTTTGTTTGTGAAGTTTATGTGAAATTGGGTTTTGAATTCTCTTATTCATTGTTATTTACTTCATTTCCTTTCATCTTTGCATTCATGATTGTTGATTTTCTTATGTCATTGTTCATTTCATTTTCCTTATCGTTGTTTACTGTTGTCATTATTAGCTTTGTGAAGTATCGTTCTTTATCTTCAAAAAGTTTAGAACCAGGCTACACTTGGTCCAATGGGCTCAAACCAATCGCATAGAGCAAAAAATTCAAACAAAATAATATTTTATTTAACTGATCGATGATAGTACAAAATTGCCGATCTCTCAGATCTAGCTGCGGTACATAGTCCAATGATGTCAAAATGGTGAAATCACAACAAAGATCTATCTTTGTAGAGAAAAATTTCCACTTCCATATTTCGTTGCTTTCCCAAAAGTCTGTGACTATGAGGAGACAACCTCACCTCCAAAGACATCCTCCAGAATAGAAGTCCTCTCAAATTTATAGAGAAGTGTGTTGATACCAACTAATCATAGCTCCAAGGGTTGTAATCCTTCCAGATTTGGATCTTAATGGTATCTGTATGGAGCCTTCCTTTCATCCATTCTTCTGAACATGATGGAAACTCTTCTTCTTGGAACTACATCTATGCAGTACTTGGTCAAGTTGGCCCCATTTCCTTGTAATACCAATACTGATTCAACTGGTAGCGGGGTCATTATCGTCCCATTGAAAGTCGCTGAGACCAACAATTCGTAGGTCCTTTTCAAAAAAAATGCAACATTCACTTATAAACAACACTATGCAAAATAACCATAAAAAGTCGAGGTGGTCAATGTGTGGTGGAATGCAATCCTCTTCTTCATAGATGTTGATTATGAAACTATTGTGTATGCATTCTGGTGGTAGAACGTGCCAAGAAAACATCCTTTCACCATCTTCTTAATTTTTATTTGCATAAAATAAAGTTCATTTTGGAAGATAATTCTTGAGGGGATTTCCCTCGTTGTCGACTACGAAGTTGTAGCAAAATTCACACTATTTGGTGATTCTTCCATTACCCTTCATCCACTTCTATGGTTCAGAGTAAGTTTTTTTTCGTAGGTGGCCTACACGTCCCAAATCTCTAAGACGAAAAACATAGTCAACAATCTTCCTTTGCTTAGATTCTGAAAACACATTAGTGTGGAGTTTTAATCCCTCCAAGATGTTCATGTACTTCCCCTGAATTCTTTCAAAATGTTCAAAATTCTGCCTGTAGACTTGCTGGAATTACTCAAACTCCTCTCCAGGAAAGATGTGTAGCTGTTTGGTCTGGATGAACTGTGTTACATAGAGCTTTACATCTGCATGCTCCTCAGAACCCCATGTGAGTGGAATCACGATGCTCTCCTTGGGGAGAGCATCACACTCCATGCAGCCCTTGCAAGGCTCAACTGGTGTATAATCTGCCAGAGCAAGCTCCAGATATGTATCGGTATATCTAACTGGTGATTTGGGAACACCCCTCTCCCCTGTCTGATTTGCTATCTGATCTTATTCTGGTATCGGTGTGAAATCTACAGAATTAGTTTCCCATGTAAATCTTCTCTGTAAATGGTTGAGGACCCTTTGTTTATGATATTTCAAGTTTTGTCGTTGCGTCCTGAACAGTGGTACCCTCCTCGTGGGCTAGGACTCTATAGGCTCTTTCTATGGAGCACTAAGAAGCTCACCTTCTGTGGTTAGTATCATGGAATTTATTTTACAGTTTCATACACTCTGAATGTTATTTGCCTTGCCTGTTATGTAACCTTTGATAATTCCTCCATCTTTCAAGCTGTTCAACCTCTTTGCTCTTGAAGGTCAACAAAGTTCATTGGCCTTGTATCCCCTTCTGACCAACGATGGTCAACAGAGGCCCATCATAGACTATATCGACTTGTGAGAAGTATGTCAAAGTCAATGAAAGCTCCACCTATCATCCGTTACTCGTCGAATGCGAGGTGAACGCCATTGAAGAATGAGAATATCAGCCTCAAATATAACATTTTCTTGAAAAAGAGACATGACAAATGCCAACATGCTGAATCTCAAGTAGAATAAGAAGAATAACTTTTTATTAATTAATTATATTATTGCATGTCTTTTTATATTATATATTTGGTATTATATGATTTTTTTCTTGAAATTTAGATGAAAATTTGATTTATAATTAAAGGTACAATTTTTACTATATCATGTTGTCCTTGGACCCAATTTACAGACAATTATTCCTTTGATGCCGCTGAAGGAAAAGTATTTGCTTAGGCCCATCACGACGAGTAATATCTCTTTAAATATCGTCCGTTTATCGGCAACATTGGCCTTTCGCCTTGACATTCCACGAGTTGGTATGATCCTCTTAAGTAGGCTTTTTCCACCACAAATGGTCCCTCCTAGGTCAGCTCAAATTTTCCTTCTATCTTGCGGTGTGTAAGGATAGGTCTTCAAAGAATGAGAACTAATTCACTGGCTTTGAAAGCTCTTGAGGAAACCAATTTATCGGGGGCTCTCAACTTAATTGCTTTAACTTGCTGCTGCTCTTTATTTTTATTTTTAAGATTAATTTCAGTGTTACTAAGAAGTTTTCTCTGAGGCCTATTGTTATGTGAGTTAGCAATTTGTAGCAATTTGTCCCAGTTGATTCTCAATATTTCTAATTACAGTACTTTGACTTTAAAACCTGATTCCCCATCTATAACACCTCTTCTTTTATAGATAACTTCTTCTCCTTAAATTGTTTGTTTTTGGTAAATACTGGAGGATAAGAAGGTCTATAGTTTGTACTACCTTGGTTGTTCAAGTTTCCTAATGGATTCTCTTGATTATTCCCCCATTATTGATTTCCACCATGAGAATTATTATTCCAGTTAAAGTTAGGGTAATTTTTTCGACCTGGGTTATAATACTTAAAATATGGGTTATTGTGTTTTTTATTAATTACATTTAAAGTTTTAAATGATGGTTGAGAATCAATCAATTGTCCTAATGAGTTTTCTTCAATCACATGAGGTGTTTGAGATAAGTTCATTCTAAATTAGTCTAACTTCATAGATATTGAAGCAACTTGAGATGCCACAATTGAAACACATTAGTATCATGGACACTGGCTACTTTCTTAAGATTTACCCTTTTAGAGGGACATTGGAAGTTATTAGTAGGCATCTCTTCTATTAATTCATGTGCATCATCAAATGGTTTTGACATTAATGAACCTCTAGCAGTAGCATCAATAATCAATCTAACGACACCTACTAACCCATTATAAAATGTTTGAATAATTATCTAGTTTGGAAAAGCATAATGTTAACACTTTCTAAGAAGTTCTTCAAATTGTTCCCTTCATATTGAGTAAATGAAGTAATATCTTTTCTAAGCTTAGCAGTTTTTGAAGGTAGAAAATACTTAGCTAGGTATTTTTGCACTAAATCTCCTCAAGTTCTGATAGATCCGAGTGCTAATGAGACATCTTAGCTTTATCCCTTAAGGAAAAAGGAAAAAGACTAAGTCTAACAACGTCATTTGATATGCCGTCGTACATAAATGTAGCACAAAATTCTAGAAAACTACCAAAGTGTTAGTTAGGATCCTTAGATGGAGTTCCCTCAAACTGATTGTTTTGCACCATTTGGAATATAACCGATTCAAGTTCAAATGAGTTAAGTGAATTAGTAGGGGTTTGTATACTCATGTGAATTATATCTGCTGTAGAGTTTCCATAGTCCTTTAAAGATCTTTGTACATCATGACGTTCATTTTCAATAGTTTGATTATCAAATTTATTATGTGATGTATTCACCGTTTCTTGTAAATTTTGATGTTCTTTTTATTTTTCAAATTTTTCTTATAGTTTGTTCTAACTCAGAAACATGAGATACTAAACCTTCTAATCCTGAACTATGCATACAAAAGTAAAAGTTTATAAAATAAAATTAAATAAAACACTTAAAAATAAATTTTTTATTCTTTTTAAAAATATTATTAACACACAAAACACACTTTTATATATTAAAATAACACTACAATTTTCTTAAAATAAGTCTCCAGTTCAAATAAAATTTCTAAGTTAAAAGTTTTGTTGTTTCTTTTTATCTACGGCAACGGCGCCAAAAACTTGATCTCCGACATAATGAGTGTTCTTAGTGTGTAATTAATTCAATTTCAATCTTAGAATACAATGCTAAGAACTTGATGCCACAACAATTTTGCAATGTTTAAATCTTAAATAATAGTCATTTTCTTTCCACAGTTTAATGTTACACATTCGGGATACTAAGCAAATGCACGTATTGTTTCAATTAATAAAGGACTTTTTTAAGCCCTAAGTATCGATCGTAAAGGGAAGGTGAAAACTGTTTTATGAACTTAAAAAAACTTTATTTAAACTCCAGATAATTATCTAGGAAATAAGGTCACAAATTCATGTGTAAACAAAAGTAACTGAATCCTACAAGTCCTATTTCAAAGCTTAAAGAAAATGCTAAGTGTTTCTGAACTAGTTAAACAAAAAAGAGTTCAAATTATGTAAAAGTCTTTCCCATTGCAATGAGATCATAATTAATGTGAGAATCAAATGTTTAAAAGTTTAAATGAGGTTTTGTGAGAAGTAGGATCAATCCTATTCTTTACCCTCTTTCGAGTGCATAAAGAACATTTGCTAACCTAGAGTTAAGTTCCTAATTCTAAACTTATGCTGGGTAGGTTCTAGCCTCTCACTTCTAGATTACCCAATGTGCAATCTCTTTAGGAGTAACTGGTCCTTAAGTTCCAAACTCTAAATCAAATTGATAAGAATCTAGCCTGTCACCTTAGGCACAACAATTTACTCCTGTCAAATCTCTTATCTCGTTATCTATTTGCACTAACCAATGAACTACCTTATCACCCACAAGATTAATGTGTTCTTACTAGTTGAGGAATACATAGCCCTCTCGGATCATTATGTCTTCACAACAAGTTTTAGCATACCAATTGGCCATATTGAATATGTAAATTAAGTATGAAGTAATGAATCATCAGAAATATGGAATAAGAGAAAAATTTAAGCAATTCTAATCCTACACATGATTAATTCTTTTTGCAAGGAGCAAGATAAAGAATATTACTTAGATCTCATGGGGATAATAGAACAAAACAAAATTTATATAAAAATTTAGGTTCACACAATAAAAAAAACTGAAACAAAATACAAAGTACTTATCTTAATCCTCTCCCCAAGAAAATCCTTTGAAGTTCCTTTGAAGTATTCTCCAAACTCTCCTTACAATTCACTCTAAGAGACACATAAAAAATACACTAACTAAGAGCTTAAAAAAAGTCTCCACACACACACACACTCACACAAGTCCTCAAGCCAACCTTTTTTCAAGCTCTCTTTTATGGATTCTCTTGACTCTTTTTATGATAACTCACGAAATCCCCAAGAGTCACTGTAGATGCCTCTTCAAAATTCATCCAAATTTAATGCATATTAAAGAAAACTGATACTGGGGCCATGACGCCACCCTTTTAGAAGCCCCAATGATTGACTGGCGCCTAAACTCCAGATCTTAGCGCCATGCTGCAAGAGTCTCCGTGTTATGGTTCCTAGGAGCCAGTTGAGAAATAAGCTCCTTGCTTTATTTTGCTTTCTTTTTGCTCTTTTTTCTATAAAATTTGATCTCTTGTACTTGAAACCAGAAACATGCAAACTACATTCCTTTAAAGTGCAATATCATTAAAAATAAGCATAAAATGTAAAAAGAAAAATAACACAAATTAAAGCATATCAATTCCCCCAAACTTTAAAGTTACTTATCCTCAAATAACTCATCTATTTTTTCTAACCAAATTCTTTAACTTATGGTAGTGAGTTTCATTAGAGATTCCTATAGTTTTGCTCCATAAAGATGATAATGAAACTTAAGAAATTTTTTTGAATAATTCAGGTTTGAACTCAGTTATAAGAATATCTAGCAATCAAGTTAGAAATTTTGATTTTCTATTTTTTTAAAAAGTAATTATAATTTGTTAGACTTTGGAATTCTAGAAGAATTAAAAAAAAATAGAATTATATGAGAACACTACTAGTAAAGATTTGACTAATACGTTTAGAATTAATAATAAGCTCAGAATTGTAATTACATTTCTTCCCTTAAGAAGATTCAAGTGAAGCAAATTTTTAATTAGGCATCTCCTAGAGCTTCTCCTCACATAATTTTTTCTTACTTTTTCTTTTTCTTTTTTCTCTCTTTTTTTTTTCTTTTCTTTCAAGTTCTTTTTAATCCTTACTCTTTTATGTGAGGATTACTATATCTAGATCATTCTTTAATGATTTTGAACTCCATTATCCTCCTCCTAAAGTTGAAATCTTCTGACATTTCTTCACTTGATAATGTGTTTTAGCATTAAAATAATTTTTCACATAGTCTCAATTCTTTTTAAAGTGTAAATCTATGATTCTTAGCGTTTGAGAAATATAATTTTTTTTACTATAGTTAGTAAAAGCATATTCCTATTCTTTTATAACAAATATCTTAACTCCAGAACTACTCTTTATCATAAAAATAAATTTACTTAAGTTTACTATAATATTCATAGAATAAAAAATATAGTTCTCTAAAGATAACACCACATACCACAGGTTATATTTAAAATAATTATTAAATATAGTCTATTGAGAACAAATAGTGTATAGTTTTTTTTTTAGTTTTTCTCTCTCCCCCAATCTTAAATTTTTAAACAGATCAAAACATTTTAGTACAAAGTATGTATGAAGAGAGAAAAAATTAATAGAATTATGATCTATCACAGGGTTCTAAACTTGAAAATCGTGTAGGAACAAGTAGTAAAAGTAGGTGTGTGTAGCAGTAGTAGATCTCAAATAAACAGGTATAACATAAAAATGTCAAAGTAAAAGAACTGCTTTAACACAAGTAATGTTATATATAATTAGGAGCAAAAAATAAATAGTAGTGCAGTAATAAATACAAAGTCCAAAATCCACAACAACAGTAGCATTAATAACATAATGTCTAGTACATTCAAATAACTAAAAGACAACAACAACTAATGAAAGTAAACACACCGAGACTCAAAATCACTACTCCTCCCCATCATTACCACCACCACCACCACCAGCACCACCACCACCACCACCACCACCACCACCACCATCATCATCATCATCATCATCATCATCATCATCATCATCATCATCATCTTCTTCTTCTTCTTTTTCTATAGCCTTGCACACTAAATGTAGGATAATGAGGACATGAGGGAAACTGCACACTCTGATCTACTTTCATGAAGCTCACCAGAGAAGTATTGAAACTAGCCTCATAATCACTTTTCTACTTCAAATATTGTTCCAAATGTTCCCACCAACATCAATCTCCCCTTGTTGACACTATACAAAAGTAATATAATTTTGATGCTCTTAATTGCAATCATGAAGTTCTTCCCAAATAGAGGGAGGTGCAGCAGCAGCACTAGAAGTAGACGATCAAGTGCTTGAGGTAGAAGGAATATCTTAAGATTGATCACTTGAACCAAGTGTAGCATGCTTTCCATATATATCCACATTAGCCTTATTGATAGGCTTTAGTGGATGTAATAACTCCTCCTAAGCATCAAAATTAACACCAAATTTTTTGTATATAGTAAAGATAAGTGAGGGGTAACCCAAACTTGCAGTGAGACCTCCAGTAGAAGAGCAATTAATGAACTCATAAATCAGAGAGCCAATGCCAATAGGTTTCATATTTTGATTGCAATAATTTAAGGTGGTTCTCTCATGGGACACATCACTCAAATGATTTGTAGGAAGTAGTCAAAAAGAGATAAAATAATGCCATGCCATAGATGGAGAATTAAGTATGGAAGAAGTGAAAGTTATACTGTGGCCGTTCATAATCTACCAAGCTCCATGCCCATCAGTCAAAAATCCAATGATCTCATCAAGCCCCGCATCAATAAGATCAAATTCAGAATAAAAGTAATCTGGTACACTAGACAACTAGTATAATGCACTGATATGATCATGATTAAACTCAACTTTCCTTTAAAAAAATACGTCGTTATTTGATGCCTTTGGGAAGTTTGTATAGAACTCTCGAAAAACTGAAATAAATGCTACTGTAATGAATTAGTATAAACTTTCCCAGTGTCGTGCTAGAATCAAATGCTCTACAATACCTCCAGGATAAGAAAAGCTTTGTGCAACAATCAACTTCTTTGATGAAAGTAAATCATTGTATAGATCTTGTGCATTCAAACTTGTAAATTTTATTTGAAAAATAAACTTCTTTCCCCTTTCCTGTCTTTGTCATAGGAGCTATCTAAAATTTTAAGAAAAATTCTAATAAATTCCAAATATAGGTTCTAAAGGCTCTTATAAGCATTTTCCAGGCAAAGAAGCTTCCCACCATGGATTTTTTCACTATTTTATCAAAATTTCCTTTCTCGAACATATATCACATCATTCAACGACTCTGGGAAGTTTGCATAGAACTCTTGAACAAATAAAATAACTGCTACTGTAGTGAAGTAGCACAAAAATTCCTAGTGTCACCCTAAAGTTAAATTCTCTTCAGCACCATCAGGACGAGAAAAACTTCGTTCAACAATCAACATCTTTGATGAAAGTAAATCATTATACAGATCTTGTTCTTTTAAACTTGTAAATTTTCTTTGATAAAAAAATCCTTTCCCCTTTCCTCTTTTTATCTTAGGAGCTAACTAAAATTTCAAGAAAATTTCCAATAAATTTCAAATATAAGTTCTAAAGGCTCCTACAATCTTTTTTCAAGCAAATAAGCTTCCCGCCATGGATTTTTTCACTATTTTCACAAAATTTCCAATATTTCAGCATATTCACAATGTGGAAGAAATCCATGATGAGAGAAGAAAATTCCTTTGATAAAGTGTAAATCTTCCGTAAGAAGAAGAACTTCAAAGTTTTTAGGACCTAAATCCACAAGATTTGTAAGGTAGGAGATGCCCTGAGTGCACCAACAAAGTATAGGAGGAAGAAGAAGATGCTCAAGAAGGAAAATGGTGTCGAATCTGCCATTTTCATAATTTAAGTGGGTGAACCAGTGATTCAATTGGTTTGGCGCCTAGGCACCAGATTTGGCACTTAGGCGCCTTGCTTCACGAGTGACTGACATTTAGGCGCCTAGGTGCTCGTGCCCAATTTTACGAATTAGAATTTTTTTGATAATAGCACGATAAACCTAAGGCCTCCACACCCTAATTTAGTTGATTCAACATCATTTTGATAATTTTAACATCTTCCAAACTTCTCCCAACTTTCATTTGCACAATTATTAGATTTTTAAATGTGAACAATCAAATCGATTCAAGCACACTAACACCAAATATAACATTCACAAACTTTGTTTAAACTAGCAAACTTATATATCAGTTCATTACAAACCAACATATATTAATCCTAATAAACTTAATTAAGAAAATACGCCCAGACAACAGAAAAACATTCAAGAACACTAACATCTACAAATATGAGTTCAACACAACATCAAACACACTCATATATCTTATTTTCAACACTTACAAATAGTAATCATTGACACTATTTTCCTCAACTTTCTTATTTATTGGCTCATGATGCACAAACTGTTATAAAATGGATAGTGAGGAAACTCTGATGCAGACCTTTCTCTGATCAATTTGTTCTTCTGATACATCCTTATTAATGTCTCCTAGAAATTTGTAGCATGATCAAATTGAAGCTTCATTTGCCAATCCAATTGATCAAACTGATAAGAGATGTTGTTAATTTTGGTATGAATATTTGCAATATCCTCATTCTTTCTGATCCGTTCAGCAATTCCTTCACCGCTCACCACAAAAAATTCATTTTAGTAAGCCTGGCGACCTTGTTGATGAATTTCTTTCTATCAAATGCTCCATTGTTCCTACTTTCCATAGATATTGAAGCCATAGTCTTCAAAAGAAGGAAAATTGCTTTGTGCACTCACCTCATCCTCCCAAATGCACTCACACACCTAGAAGATGAAACCAAGTGATCACTATACAAGTTTATGGTGGTTTTAAAAGGGAAATATCAGATTAAACCACATATGGGAGGTTTAATGTCGGTTTTTCAGACTGTTACATCTAGGTACCAGATTTTGGTGCTTAGGTGCCAGATTTTGGCCCTTAGGCACCAGTCTAAATGTAAACTAGAATTAGGTGTCAGATCTTAGCGCCGATGTATATAATGTTTAATCTGGTTGACTCAACATCAATACTTCCTCAAATATAGACATGTTTCCTTATATGTAAGGTTTCAATGTATGTTCGTTTACTTTAAATATTCTCTTGGTTTTCAAATCTTGAATATCCACAACACCATATGGATAGACTCTAATTAAAATAAATGACCCCGACCACCTGGACTTATGTTTTTCGGGAAATAATTTCAATCTCATATTATATAATAAAACTTCTTTTCCAAGCTCAAAATATTTTCGTAAAATCCCCCAATCATGTCACATTTTCATCTTGTTCTTATAAATCTTTACATTCTAATATGATTCATTTCTAATCTTTTTAAGATCATTTAATTGCAATAATAATTTCTCACCAGCATCCTTCAAATTATAATTAAATTATGTTATAACTTAATAAGCTTTATGCTCCAATTCAACTGGCAAGTGACAAGCCTTTCCAAATATGAGCATGTATGGTGACATTCCTATAAGAGTTGTATAAGCAGTCCTATAGGCCTAGAATGCACCATCAACTCTAGCAGAACAATCTTATTAGGATACACTCTTTACTAATATATTTTTTTTAATTTCATGATTGGACACTTCAGCTAGGTCATTGGTCTGAGGATGATATGTTGTGGAAATCTATGTTTAATTCCATATCTCTTATTTAATGTTTCAATTCTTCTATTGCTAAAATTACTTCCCCCGTTGTAATGATCACTCTTGGCCATCTGAATCTGGTAAAAATATTTTTCTTTAAAAGTTTTGCAATGCTTTGAGCATCATAGTGGGGTAAAGAAACTACTTCAATCCATTTAGAAACATAATCCAAAACTATTTAATAATATAGATTTTTGAAAGATGGCATAAAGGGTCCAATGAAATCCAAACCCAATATATAAAAAAAATTCAAATTCTAAAGTAAAATTTATGGGCATTTCATTCATTTTAGAAATATTGCCTACTCTTTGACATCTATCACATGTTTTTACATAAATATTAAAGTCCCTAAATAAAGTAGGCCAATAAAATCCAGATTGTAGAATTTTAAATGTAGTCTTATCCACTCCAGAATGTCCCCCAAAATCAGATTCATGACATTTTTGAAAAAATTCTAGGGTTTCTTCAAATAGTACACATCTTCGATTCACTTGATCTTTATGTTTCTTATATAATTAAGGGTCATCCTAAAAGTAAAACTTTTCACCATTAATGAACTTCTTTGTTTGGTGGTGTTTTAATCCGTGGGGTAAAATATCAAACTATATAGTTAATATATTAGCATACCGCGGAACATGCCACTCAGAAATTGTGTATATTGTTCATCAAGAAAATTTTCATTTATTTCATCATCAAAATTACTATAACTTTCTTGTTCAAGCCTTAAAAATTGATCATCAATTTGATTATCAGACCCCTTCATATCAACTACTTCAAAATAAAATTTCTTCACCCGATAAACTCATCTAATTAGTCTTGGTTTTGCATCCTTTTTTAGCATCTGATATCTTATAGCAGAGCGACCATTATGCACAATACATTTAACTCCAATTAGATATGATCCAAATTTATCAAATGTATATACTATTATAAATAAATCCTTTTCTACAGTATTATAGTTAATTTGAGCTTCATTAAAAGTTTTACTGGCATAGTATATAACTTCAAAAATCTTATCAATTTTTTCCTAACATAGCCCCAATAACATAATCACTCGCATCACGTATTAATTCAAATGGGTTTTCACAAACAGGTGAAACAATAATAGGTGCAGTGATTAATGAAATCCACAGGGAAGATAAATTTATCTACTTGAACCAACACTCTTCTACAACCCCCTTAGGCTAAGTAATTGATTGATCAACTAATTGAAAGATTATAGTAGTGGGACAGATCTCTCCTAAGCCTAGCCTTTTCAATAATGATGCGGGCAAGAGGTTAATGTCAGCCCCTAAATCACCTAAGGCTTTCCCACAAAATCTTTCTCCTATCGCACATGGAATAGTGAAGCTAAGTTTTTGAGGAAGTTTTTTTTGAATTATTGCACTACATTCTTTACTAAGTGCAACAGTCTCATAATCCCAAAATTTCCTTTTCTTATTTAATATATCTTTCATAAACTTAAGATAGTTTGGCATTTTCTATAGTAGTTCAATAAAAGGAATGTTGATTGTCAACTTCTTAAATATTTCCACAAATTTAGAAAATTATTGATCCAATTTTTGCTGTCTAAGTCTCTGTGAAAATGGAGGTGGTGGTCTTTCTAAAATGATCTTAGTTGGAGAAACATGTTTTTCTTTATTTTCAGGAACATTTTCTTCATATTTTTTAATTTTCTCTAGTCCCCTCTCAACTTCAGTCTCTTTTTGCACTCTAGTATTCAATTCTCTACCACTTCTCAACTTGACTACTTTAGCTTGCTCCTACTCTTTGTTTTTATCATTAGGATTGATTTCAGTGTTACTAGGAAGTGTTCTCTAAGGCATATTTGCTAAGTGAGTTAGCAGTTTGTCTTAATTGATTCTCAATATTTGTATTTGCAACACATTGACTTTTTAACTAATTCCCGATCTGTAACACCACTTCTTCTATATAAAACTTCCTCTCCTTATATTGTTGGTTATTAGTAAAGCCTGGATGATAAGAAGTTCTATAATTAGTACTACCTTTGTTGTTATTGTTTTCAAATAGGTTCGCTTAATTGTTTCCACATTACTAATTTCCTCCATTAAATATATTATTCCAGTTAAATTTAGGTTAGTTTTTCCAACCTGGGTTATAATAGTTAGAATAAGGTTTACTGGGTCTATTATTAATTGCATTTAAATTCTCAAACGAATGTTGAAAATCAATAATTTCTCTCAATGAGTTTTCCTCAAACACATGAGGTGTTTGAGATAAGTTCTTTCTAAATTGTTCTAACTTTCTAGATATTTCAGTAACTTGAGACGTCAAAATTGAAAGCACATCAATATCTTGAACGCTTCCTACTTTTTTAGGATTTACCATTTCAGAGGGCCATTGGAAGTTGTTAGTAACCATCTCTTATATTAATTCATATGCTACATCAAATGATTTTGATGTTAATGAACCTCCAGTAGTAGCATCAATAATCAATCAAAGGGCTCTTATTAACCCAATATAAAATGTTTGAATAATTAACCAGTCTGTCAAAGCATGATGTGGACACTTCCTAAGAAGTTCTTTAAATCATTCCCAAGCATCCTATATTGACTCTTCTTCATAATGAGTAAAGGAAGTAATATCATTTCTAAGCTTAAGAGTTTTTGAAGGTGGAAAATATTTAGCTAGGAACATCTGTGCAAAATCTCCCTAAGTTCTGATAGATCATGGTGCTAATGAGTTTTATCATATCTTAGCTTTATCCCTTAAGCAAAAATAAAAAATTCTAAGTCTAACAACATAATTTGATATGCCATCATACTTAAATGTAGCTCATAATTCTTGATAACTAGCAACGTGTAAGTTAGGATCCTCAGATGGAGTTCCCCCAAATTGATTATTTTGTACCATTTGGATTATAGTAGGTTTAAGTTCAAATAAGTTAGCAACTACATTAGAGGTTTGTATACACAAGTGAATTTCATTTGTTGTAGGGTTGACATAGTCCATTAAAGGTCTTAGTACATGATGATGTTCCTTTTCAATAGTTTGATTATCAATGTTGTTATGTGATGTGTTCGCCATTTCTTATAGTTCATTCTAACTTAGAAATGTAAGGTCTTAAACCTTCAGATCCTGAACTACAAATACAAATGTAAAAGTTTAGAAAATAAAATAAGCAAAAACTCAGAAATAAATTTTTTTATTTCAAAAATATTTTTGACAAACAAAACAAACACTTATATATTTAAACAGCACTATGATTTTCTTGAAACAAGTCTTCAGTTTAAATAAAATTTCAGGTCAAAAGTTCTGTTATTTCTTTCCTTCTTAGACATTGGCGCCAAAAACTTGATCACCGATACAATGAATGTGCTCTTAGTGTGTAATTACTTCAATTTGAATCTCAGAATATGATGCTAAAAACTTTTAATTCTTAAATAATTCTCATTTTCTTTGTAGAATTTAAATTTACACACTAGGGATACTATGTAAGTGCACATATTGTTTCAAGTAATAAAAAACTTTCTTTTTAAGCCCCAAGTATCAATCCCACGGGGAAGGTGAAAACTCTATTATGAACTTAGTAACATATTTCTTAAACTCCAAACAATTATGTAGGAAATAAGGTCACAATTTTTAGTGTAAAAAAAGTAACTAAATCCTACAAATACTATTTCAAAGCTGAAAGAAAATGCTAAGTGTTTCTAATTTAGTTAAATGAAAAAGTGTTCAAATTAAGTAAAAGACATTCCNTAAAGAAAATGTTAAGTGTTTCTAATTTAGTTAAATGAAAAAGTGTTCAAATTAAGTAAAAGACATTCCCTTTGCAATGAGATCATAATCAATGTAGGAATCAAATGTTTAAAGTTTTAAATGAAATTTTGTGACAAATAGGAGCAATCCTATTATTTACCCTCTTCTGAGTATATAAAAAACATTTGCTAACATAGAGTTAAGTTCATAATTCTAAGGTTATGCTAGGTAGGTTCTAGCCTCTCACTTCTAGATTACCTACTGTGCCCTCTCTTTAGGACTAACCGGTAACCGTTCTTTAAGTTCCAAACTCTAGATGAAATTGATAATAATCTAGCCTATCAACCTAGAAACACCAATTTGAACCCATCAAATCTTATCTCCCTATCTATTTGCTCTAACAAATGGACTACCTTATCACCCACCAAGTTAATGTGATTCTTACTAGTTGAGGATTACATAGCCCTCTTGGGTCATTATGGCTTCACTATAAGTTTTAGCATACCAATTGGCCAGAATGAATATGTAAATTAGGTATGAAGTAATGAATTAGCACATGTATGGAATAAGAGAAATCTTAATAAATTCTAATCCTACATAAGATTAATTCTTTATGTAATAACAAAGATAAAAAAAAAACTACTCATACCTCATGGGGATACCTTTAACAAAACAAGATTTATATTAAAATTAAGGTTCACACAATAAACAAAACTTAAACAAAAAATAATGTACTTAACTTAATCTTCTCCCCAAGCAAATTCTTTGAAGTTCCTTGGAAGTATTTTACAAACTCTCCTTACAATTAACTTTGAGAGACACACAAAACAAAGACTCTCAATAAAAGCTTAAGAAAAGTCTTCACACACACACACACACACACAAGACCTCACGCCACCTTCTCTTCAAGCTCTCCTTTCTCTCTTGACTCTGTTTATGATAACTCATGAAATACCAAAGAGTCACTTTAGATGCCCCTTCACAATTCATCCAAATTTATAGCATATTGAAGAAAACTAATTCTGACACCTAGGTGCCACCCCTCTAGAAGCCCCAAGTGTTGACCGGTGCCTAAGCGCAAGATTTTTGCTCCATGGCGCTAGATTCTCCGTATTCTAGTGCTTAGGGGCCAGGAGCTGGCGCCAGTTGAGAAATAAGCTCCTTGCTCTATTTTACTCAGTTTTCACTCCTTTTTCGATAAAACTACATCTCTGTACCTGAAACCAAAAACATGCAAAAAACCTTCCTTTAAAATGCAATATCATTAAAAATAAGCTTAAAATGTATAAAGAAAAATAACACATTTTAAAGTGTATCAACTTGCCCTACACTTAAATGCTGGTTAGGACACTTCTTGTTAGATGGTCTGCTAGGCTGGAATTTAGGATGCTAGGTAGTATTTTTTATGCCTTTGGCTATTTTTCTCTATCGATTTGCTTATAATATACATGCATCACTTTTTGATCTTTTTGGTATGCTCATATTCTTGATATGCATGAAAATATATTAACGTGATTCTATATAAGAAATCATGCCTATACATACGCACATACTTGTACTATTAACTATTTGGTTGCAATTTCCATTGAGCACCCTTAATTAAAAGGCACAGTTTATTATATGTTGCATGACTTTACCGACTAACATTGTTTTGATGCAGGTCAAGTCTTTTTTTTCTATTTCAAATGTATTTGATAGAGTCCCTATGTTGAGGATATAACAAAAATATGGTATGAGCATGGGTTTTGAGGGGAAAAATGCATAAAAGAACATGCCAGGGACAAGGAGTGGAACCTCATGTCTCATACCTTAAGTATGAATTATACATTTTTCTAGCCTATGTCCCACACCTTAAGCATTCCTTGGTTGATTGATATTTGTCATATGAGAGAAAGGAAAACATTAATTCCTTACATGTTTGTTCAACTACCTACTTAATGTGGTTCTGAATTTAAATTTACTATCCAAGGGATATTCTCAGTTATAGCCTTAGGGCTAAAAACCCTATGATTGGTACACTTTGTTTTAACTGACCTTTCTTTGGTATCATGACTGGTTGAGGTTAAGACCGATCAATACCTGTATCGTATAGAAAAGCCATGCACTTTCCTAGCATGCTTTTCAGGTTCCCATTTTGTATAGGGTCCAAAGCTTGCACGCATGAATGATTGTGATAGTTATGCTTATCCTACTCATCTTAGAAGAGTGAGTTATATTCCCTACTTGGTGTTAGGATTAAACACCACATGGTTGGTACACCTTATTTTGACCAACCTTTCTTTGGTAACTTAGTTGATTGAGTGAAATATGATCGATTCTTTGTAAATTAGGGTTTACTTTATTTTGACAGACCTTTCTTTAGTAACTAAGTTGATTGAGGTGAAATATGATCGATTATTTGTAAATGCAGGACAATAATGCATTTTTCTATTAGGTCGTTCAATTACCCATTCCATATAGGGTCTGAATTGAGCATGTCTCATCTGTTAAAGATGAACGTGATAGATATGCTTGTCCCACTCATCTCAAATGAGTTTGGTGCATTCCCTTTGAAGTGATATGTTTTGGATTTATCCTTATGGATAAATAAACTATGGTTGGTGCACTTTGTTTTGACCAATCCTTCTTAAGTGTCTCAGTTGACCGAGGTCAATTATGATTGATAGCCCTTTTTGTGAGAGAAAGCAATACTTCTTTCATCGACACCTCTATTTGGTTAAATAATCCACACAAGTTTGAATTAAACACACTAACCTCAGCTGAATGTGGTGTATTCCCTCTTGGAGGATGTTCCTGGTTTTAAACTTAAGGTTAAACACCATTACAGTTACTGCATTATGTTTTAAACAAGTATCCTTTGATATTTTTATGACTCCCCATCAGGAGTTATCTTACGTAAGATTTTTTGTTACAGTTTCACAAAATGAGTTGGTATATTCTAGCCATCTAACTTCTTTAATATTCTTAACTGGGTTGATTATCAGTGCCTTATAAAAGCAACATATCGTATAGGTTGTATCTTCCTTGATTATCTTTCTGATCCATGTTCTTAGTTAGAGCCATGTTGACATATGACATTTTCCCTAGTATTTTCCTAGATGAGAATTGCCTTAGCCAATTCTGACAGGAAATATCCTTTGAGCTTTCTTAATCAAGACTACTATAATAGTTCTAAGAGATATTTTAGCAAGGATTTACTTCGCTAGTGCTTGCCTGAAGCACCCTATGGTTGGACTTGTGGTGCTACCAAGATGTTATGATATCCTTTTGTTTGGTTTCATTGGTCTATCCACCACAAAGGAGGACATGCTGTATAAGCTGTTTAATCGATCCATGTCTTAATCAATATATCTTATACCTATCCAAAAAGAGTAAGCTTGCTATTTAGGAGGAATCTTCAGCAAGAGTCATTTCACTAGTTCTTGTGAAAGTACCCTTGTGGTTAGGCCATCCTAGTTATAAATCCCAATCAATATTCTTAATTGATTTGGTTGGTTATGTCTGCCTTGTTGAGTAACATGTTACATCAATTTTACAACCGGTCCATGATTTATCAAAGTACTTTAAAGTCTATCTATGTTTCAATGCTTAATATGGTTAATTCAATTAACATGGACTGGTATCCTTTAATGGAAGCATCTCTATTTGCTGGATCACTTTGTGTGACTAACATATTCTCACTCAATTTGGTTGGTTCAGTGTGCCATGCCAATTAACATGTTGCATTGACTTATACAACCAATCCATGTTTTGCTAGAGTACTTTGTTGTCTGATTATGTTTTATTGCTTGATAGGGTTAACACCAATAACCAAAATCAGTACCCTTTAAAGGAAGTATCTTTCCTTGTTAGATCACTTAGTAAATCTAACATATTCTTGATCAATTTTGTTGGTTCTGTCTGGAATGTTGAGTAACATGCTGCATCGATTTTACAACCAATCTATGTTTCATCAAAGTACTTTTATGTTTGATTTTGTTTTGATGATTGATAGGGTTAACTCAATTAATTGAGATTTATATCTATTAAAGGAAGCATTTCTTTTTGTCGGATCACTTCGAAAGTCCATGACATATTTGAGCATGACACCTTATGCTATTTAGCCATATAGTTGCTCTTCTCATACATAGGTAAAATACTTACCGCTTATTCTGTTTCATGCATAAACTAGATACATACCTCTTGTTCTATTTGATGCATAAGTAGGATACCTACCTCATATTATATTTGATATTCTAGATCAGAATAGTTGGTTTGTCTGCTATGTCAAGTGACATGTATCATCATATTTTACTACCGATCAATGTTTGCTCAGAGTACTTTGATTTTTGACTTGGTTCTGATGCTCGAGCTTCTTTCTTTAGAGGGTCACTTTGTGTGTCCAACATATTCTTTGAGTGCATGACCTCAAGCTAATATATGGCTGAGATACATATCTCTCGTATTGTTTGATATGTTCAACTACAATACATATCTCTTCCACTATTTTATGTATAGTCAAGATACATACCTCTTAGACTATGCAAATAGGATACATATATTTTACTCTGCTTGATTTACAGTCAGGATACACACATCCTAGATTATTTTAACAAGGTATATATCTCTCTGATTATCTGATTCACCAGTTAAGAAAACAATTATTTTTCACTTGGTCAACCTTAGATGGTAAAACCTCATTTTGAAGCTCATCAAGCTTAGCAACCATATGATCTTGAAGCCCCTCGATTCACATGGATTTTCAAACAATACTTTTATGAGAGAATCTTTGACTTTACAACCAGATACTTGAATGTTGCTTGAAGCATAACATTATATTCAACACTGTTATTTAAACATCTTATCCTTGGACATATTTGGCTTTATATCCATATACTTCAATGTTGTTAAAGCCATATGATATTGTAGTGAACTTTGTCATGAGAACATCTCATCTTTTAATGCTTTTGACTTCATAACTATTTGCTACAACATTTTACGAGTGATGTGACAAGCTAGTCTACTCTTTCAAGAGAATCCATTGTCGTATTTGACTTGCTAGCCAACTTATTATGACACCTCTCAAACCATATGCCCTTTTAGGCTAGTTTTTTGTGAGAGTATCTTATCTTTGAATTGCTCCTGGTTGCATACCCATTCATATTGAATGCCTTTAGAACCATATGGTTATATTGTCAATTTGTTAGCGAGAGTATCTCAACTAACTGGCCAGCTGCCTCCATGATAAAGATATTTTGTGCTTTATAGCCTTGTGAATATGTTGTTGTATGCTCTATCCCCACGGGAGCCGGTCTGACTCATAATTGAGTTCTTATCGAGAAAGCACAATAAGAGATTTTGGGTCACATTAGATGATCGAGCCTACTCCCACATTTGTTGTTATGATTGAGGTCTGATAAATTTTGGGTTCTCACCTCTATAATTTTAAATATGGTCACATAGAGGGTGGTTATTTCTTGCAACTGGATATGACTTTTTCAGTCATAGGCTTACATGAAAGCATCAAAAACCTGGCTCACACGAGTTGATTGGGCCTTTTCAATTGTCCACCAAGTTTCCACATTTTAGTCATGATATCTTGTACTAAATAACTGCTTGATAGAAGTGATGGGTGTATCTATTCAAGGGGATCAGTTAGACTGACAACTAAGGTTCTTTTTAGAGAAGGAATAACACAGTAATTTGGATCACATGATATGATGGAGCCTTCTCTTCTACAATTACGATTGAGGTCAGGTACACGTGTTTGTCATTCTGTCATTTCAAAAGTTAGGTTAGAATAATTGATCTTCCATTACAAATGAGTTTAGGCAAGACTTTTCTACACCACAACCAAAAAAATTGTACTGGTTGATTTTTTTCATGGTCAGCTAGCTGATGCACTAAAAATATATGCATATTTACATAATTATAAGTTTTACACAACTAAGCACATCATAATATTAGTAACTCTTTTTTGTAATGACTTTGTCGTATAATCTCTGTCACTATAAAGTCCTCTAACTCAACACCCTTCAAAGATTTTTTTACTATTTATTTGCACTANTATCATAATATTAGTAACTCTTTTTCGTAATGAATTTGTCATATAATCTCTGTCACTATAAAGTCCTCTAACTCAACACCCTTCAAAGATTTTTTTACTATTTATTTGCACTAAATCATATGAATTACATTCTCATTCATACAACCTCATATGATTCTTACCAATTGTTGACTTAGACAATACCAGCCCGGTTCTTACATGTTCTCACAACAAATTTTAACAACAATTATTAACCGAGACAATACCATCCCGGTTCTTACATGTTATCACAATAAATTTTAACATCTAGATAGGTCAAATCAAGAAGTAAATGCAGTTCATCGATTTAAATCATCACAACTTCTTCCAATATTATAGATCAATGCTCTCCACAACTTCCATCCAACACTTTAATTACTTATCATTTTAAGGAGAAAGATAAAAAAAACTACTNTATATGAATTACATTGTCATTCACACAACCTCATGTGATTCTTTCCAATTGTTGACTGAGACAATGCCAACACGGTTCTTACATGTTCTCACAACAAATTTTAACATCTAGATGGGCAAAAACTTGATCCCGAAAATATAGTTGTGTAAAACTTATATAGTTGACTCCACTTTACAATGATGCAAAAAACTTGATGCGTTATTTTATGAATAAGAAATTTAAGCAATTTATGTTGGGATTCTACGCAAGTATTGNAATTACACTTTAGTTTAAAAGTAGAAATCATTGTCAAACCAACAAGAAATCTCAATTAAAATCAGAAGTTATTCAAAACAGAAGATAAAAGCTTATCTCAAATCCTCCACAAAATACTTGAAGTTCCTTTGAATCTCTTCTCTTTTGCAGCACTCTAAAATAAACTAAAAACAAAAAGGATAAAATAAATTTGTGGTGCCTAAAAATTTCTCCAAAACTCTCTCATTTCCAACACTTTTCAGAACTTTCAAGCACACTTTAAAAAATCTCAACTTCCTTTTTTATAAATCTCAAAGAGGTGTCTTGATAACTCTTCAAAATGTGTCCCAATTCGATGTATTCTCCAAAGGATGCCTTCTTTCATAAGTCTTTTAATAATGTTTTCGTTTCTAATGGTCATAACCACCCTCTTTAGCCAATAAGTGCCTCAAATACCTCTTCAAAATTCAGCCAAATAAAGAAAATCACCAAATAACTGCCTCTGGCGCTTAGGCGCAACCTTCTCTATGTAACTGGTGCTTAAGCACTTGATCTGACGCTTAGGCGCCAAAACACTTTAGCACAATTTTCACCTCTTTGCTCCAAATTTGATCTTTTTTCACTCCTTTTAGCATTTTTCACCTTTTTACTTGTACCTGAAAGAAAAATACACAAATACATTTCATTAAAGCGTAATATCTCAAAAAATAGGTATAAAAATGAGTCTAAAAACACTATATTTTAGGTGTATCAGCAGTCCTAACCGCGATCCAAGTGATCAACTGTGGACCTTTATAAGTTTTCATTTTTAATTTAATTTTCATGCATGTGGAATTTACTTTAGCACGCAAAAGAAATTTTATTTTTTGTAAATACTTTGCAAAGTAGTATAGTCCACAAGTTAATTACTTTGATCGAGCTAAGACTACAGGCAACCTAAGAGTATTGGGGGTCACAATGCCATCAAGAGTCGAAGAATAGTATCATTGGCTCTTATCCTTGTCGGCACTATTTTTGGTGTGGAGTTTGCCCGTAAGAAGTTGTCGGTCATCGGAATTGAAATCCCGTTGCCCGCTTTGAAAGGACATTAAAAAAGTTGGGTTTTGAAAAAGATGAAGTCAAACTGACTCCATAATTTTCATAGTTTAGANAATAGAAGTTTCAAAAAATCTACAAAGATAATAAGAAAATGCCAAACTACTTCCAAAATCCAATTACCTATGAAAGGCCTTATTCTTTTTTCAGTCTCTGCCTCACCTCTTCGTCGATGCTCCATTGTTGTGCTCTCCTTTTTATCCCTTTAAGCAATATTTTTGTGACGATTAACTCTCTTTTGGAAAAATGACAAAGGCATAAAATAGGTCCTACAACGCTCTTGCCACTTGTGCTCAAATCTATTTTGATTATGATAGACAACCTTTTGTTGTTTAGAAGAGAATCAAAGCACAAGGGAAAGAGTTATAAATCTATATGCTCATTCAAAGTTTCACATATCACGAGATTATTTGTGACCTTATTTTAGTTTGAAATTAGTGCATAGGAAATTAAATGACAGCCTTCGCCGCTTCACCGCATTGTCGCATCCATACAAGAGATTTACGTCGATGTAGATAGAGAAAAATGAATTTTTTTATTGTTTTAGGGATTTCCTTGAAAGTTTTTGACATTTTGGTGAATTTGTAAATAAATAAAAAAAGAAATTTAAAAGCTTTAGAGATAGTAAACCATTTATCATCCCAAGAAGCAACAATGTGTGAGAGATACATCATACCTTGTCTCTAACTAGTTGGGTATTCCTGACGTGTTCCAAGCTCGTCTTAAAGCCCAAATAGTATATTTTACATCTTTAGGACCTAGTAAGACCATATATCGATGTTCTACAATCAATATTAGAACTTTCAAGCCTCAACAAAGCCTCTAGAAATATTTTTCAGCAATTTTGGGAAATTTTAAGTCAAGTTTCTCTAAAAGGTTTTGCACTAATAATTGAGTCAATTGTTCACAGACCTAAGGGAATGTCCATATTGACATTTAGGTGGTTGTCCTACCCTAAAATTTCTCAGTAGATATTTGAATTACGGTTTTTTTTTTAATTATAAGCATAAAAAATGGAAAATAATATAGTTTACAAAATTGATCTATTTGGGCACAATTTTTTGTGTAATTTTTGAATATCAAAGCATATCATTATTTGGGTAAAAAATTTCAAGATCAATTTTTAGATCATTGGNCACAGACCTAAGGGAATGTCCATATTGACATTTAGGTGGTTGTCCTACCCTAAAATTTTTCAGTAGATATTTGAATTACGGTTTTTTTTTTAATTATACGCATAAAAAATGGAAAATAATATAGTTTACAAAATTGATCTATTTGGGCACAATTTTTGGTGTAATTTTTGAATATCAAAGCATATCATTATTTGGGTAAAAAATTTCAAGATCAATTTTTAGATCATTGGAATATTAATTTTAATAAATTTATATTTGACACAATATGAATTTGTCTAGTTGAATACAACAGAAAGAACTCACATAAATTTGTAACCAAATGGGCTTAAATCAATTACTCATAAGCATAGTTATAAACTTTTTGAAGCCATTTGGGAGGTTAAATATTGTCTAAATTTCATTGCTTATACAGTTGACATGAGTGAATCGATAAAATTAATCTGATAAGTTCAAAATTACACGGTTTTAAATTTATTAAGAAATTAATTAAATTGTCTATAAAGCATTAAATAATTAAGTGCCTTATTTGAATCGTTTGATGAAACTTTCCTAAAAAAATTTAATAGATCATATTTTTATATATTGAGGAATTTCTTACGAGAGAACACTACCATGTGCTAGATAGCCTACAACCATAGGCTGTTTGTTGGCAACTATTGGCTTGTAATGATGCTCGCCTCCAACTNTTTAATAGATCATATTTTTATATATTGAGGAATTTGTTACGAGAGAACTCTACCGTGTGCTAGATAGCCTACAACCATAGGCTGTTTGTTGGCAACTATTGGCTTGTAATGATGCTCGCCTCCAACTGCCACTATATGCTGACGCTTAACTATTGAAACCGCCCACCTACAAATCTCACTCATCACTCATTGCCATCAGCCAATCATCGCCAACTATTGAGTGACAACAGTGCCCTCCCTTTTCCATCAATCGACATCCTTTCATGTCTTCTACCAATAATTCTCAATTGATAATAATGAATGTCGCTAGTCGTTGCTCTAACATCAATTGCTCTTAATGTAATTCACTGCCCAAGTTCAACTTTCACTCAGAACCAGCATTAGGCTGATGCCAAGATACTCGCTCGATGTTTGTTAATGACTAGCTTTNCCCAGATAATATAAATCATATCTTACTTTTTCAGACATTAATTGTGGTTGATTCTTATGTTTTGAACATAGACATCAAAATCTACCCTTAGATAGGTAAGATGAAAGTTATGATGCTGCAGCCACAATGGCCTCTTCACTATTCAAGAACTCTTCAGTGATCCCTTCTATATCTGGATAAGCTTTATTGTACATCCACAATTTTGATGTCAGGATATCCATATGTACCTTCAAACCTAACCAAAATCAACACATTATAAAGTGCATTCAACTGAGTACATAGCATTTCAATTTTAGTAGTTGGCATAATCGCAAAGTTATAAAAATGTGTAATCAAATCATTAAAAAGACTTAACGTTCTAGATAGCTCAAACAAAGTTAATGACTTAAAAATTGATTAATTTGAATTTTCGCATGGATAGACATCAGATCAAAATAAATGAGTTGAGTTACAAGCCAAAAATTTGGATCAAATTTCTTTCTATTCGACCAAGTTAGACTAGAAAGCGAAACGTTAACAGCTTACTACTGTTAGGGCTCTCAAAAATTGATAATTGGTCAAATTATTTTTTGAATTTTTCACTCTAATATTGGATTTCACCA
>JXCR01130113.1:49616-81350 GCA_002079205.1 Phalaenopsis hybrid cultivar
GCAGACACACTATGTATTGTTGCTCTGTTCATTCAAAGAACAACTGCAACAGCATGTCCGAGTTCATGCTATGGAAGCTGTGATGGCTTGCTGGGAGCTAGAACAATCTTTGCAAAGTTTGACAGGTGAAATTTACATCTGATGAAATTGGTGAATGATAGGCTATTATTTTTCCCTCTACTTATAATTTTATAATTTTAGGGTGATTCTAAATATTCTAAAGACTGTAGAAGTTTTGATTGTAAGCATGGAATGGCATACACAATTATTGGTGGAATTATAAGTTTCCTTCGTACATGTAGAGATAGATTCATTCATACATCTTTATTGATAATTATTGCTACATTTTTAGACGTTTTTGCACTTGCTACTTATATACATTAGCTTTACTTTGTTATAAAGTACGTTTGATTTCTATAGGGAGACGGATGTGCTTGTTCGAAAATGTTGTTTTTGCTTGTTAATGTAGTCTTATGCAATTGATTTTCGAATGAAATTTTGATGAGCTTCAAGAAGTCAGCTGCGCTAAAGATGAATAACCTTTTATATTCTGAAAGAGCTTTTATGGCTTGAACCACATACATTAAACAATATTGGTAATAACATCAATATTATCTCCTGCATACCTCCTTACATTTATTTCATAAGCTCGTCTAAACTATGTCCAAACCGGATTTTATTTACCATGGGTTCAATCTTGCAACAGCTGAGGCATCTTCAAGAGATTTTCCTTTAGGACTTTTTTTTCTTTCTTTTTATGCTGAAGGATTTCTTTAATGAATTTGTTCAACCGCAATTAATGAAGTTTAGGCGACCAAGGCATGTAACAAATATGCAATGGAGTTTGAGCTCACATGCAGAAAAGCTTAAAAAGTGTCTTCGCAGCATAATAATTTCGAGGATGCTTGTGGAGATTTATCCACTACTCATTTCTTACCTTACAACATGAAATATCTATAAATAGTCGGTCAATTGCAAGTATTCCATAGCATAATCTTTACTGAATCTCCTTTTGTAATGGAATCATTATTTTCCCCACCCCTTTTAGAAGGAACCTGTAATATTATGAAAGTGAATAGCTACATGAAACAGAGCTGTTTCTTCCGCCCCCAAGGTGCAGTCAATTCTATAGCCTAACTGCAAGCCCAAGTTGCCTGCCTAACTTAATAAAATGAGGCATTGTTAAATCAAAATTTATAAATTGTTGGCTATTGTATAGCCAGTTTTCTTAAACTACACTGTTTTTGTACGCTTCATTGTGTACTAATGTTTGCCCTACACTGGTTGATGATTTATGATTGATGAAGGGCTCAACTAAATTAACAGCGATTTCAGCACATAGGTGGATAAAAGTGAGAAGAATAAGAAATGTTGAGTTTTTAACTTTTTGTGTTATAACTTTTATTTTTCAACCTTTTTTTATTCATTATATTTTTGCTTGTTTCATAGATTTCTATTTTGATTTCTCATCTCTTTTAGTGGGCAATGTTTTGTGGATGTTTTCTTTTATTTAATATNGCTTATTAAAATGAGGCATTGTTAAATCAAAATTTATAAATTGTTGGCTATTGGATAGCCAGTTTTCTTAAACTACACTGTTTTTGTACGCTTCATTGTCTACTAATGTTTTTCCTACACTGGTTGATGATTTATGATTGATGAAGGGCTCAACTAAATTAACAGCGATATCAGCACATAGGTGGATAAAAGTGAGAAGAATAAGTATTGTTGAGTTTTTAACTTTTTATGTTATAACTTTTATTTTTCAACCTTTTTTTATTCATTATATTTTTTCTTGGTTGATAGATTTCTATTTTGATTTCTCATCTCTTTTAGTGGGCAATGTTTTGTGGATGTTTTCTTTTATTTAATATTTTTCAATGACAGGTGTAACCCCTGGTGAAGGCACTGGTGCAACAATGTCTGATNCTTGGGTTGATCCAGGTTTGATTTAAGTTGATTTGGGCTAGCTTAGTTTAGGCTGGGTTAACCCAGATTTGATTTAAGTTGGGTTAGTTCTGAGTTGGACTTGAATTAAGTTTAGGGTTATGTTAGGTCTAACTTGGGTTATACTTAAGCCAGACTTTGAGTTAGATTTCAAGTTGGGTCTATGTTGGGTTAGACCTGAGTTAATTTTAGGTTAGGGAAAGTCTAAGTTAGGTTAAACTTGAGCTAATTATGGGTTCCAATTTGGTTAGACCAATGTTAATTTTAAAATCTTAGTTAAGTCAAGTTAGATATAGATTTCGTTTGAATTGAGTTAAGTTTAGAATTTGGTTAAATCAAGTTAAAGTTATATCAGACCTGTATTAAGTTTAGGTTAAGTTAAGTCTAAGTTGGGTTAGACTTGAGTTAAGTTAAGAATTTGGTTAAGTCAATTCTAAGTTAGGTTAGACTTGATATAAGTTTAGGTTAAGTGAAGTTTAATATTTGGTTAATTCAAGTCTGTCAGGTTAGACTTGAATAAGTTTAAGTTATGTCAAGTTTAGATTTTGGTTAAGTCAAGTCTTAGTTGGGTTAAACTTGAATTAGATCTAAGTTGAGTTAAGTTGATTTAAATTTAAGTACATTTAGACCTAAAATTAAAATTTGATTAGGTTGATTTTGCTCTAGGTTGAGTTAGACCTAAGTTAAATTTAAATATCTTAAGTTAGGTTTAAAGTTGGGTTGGGGTTAGACCCATGTTAAGTTTAGGGTTAGATCTAAGTTAAGTTTGATCCAAAATTGGTTGGGGTTAATGTAAGTTAGGCCAAAGTTATGTTAGACCTTTGCTAAGTTTATGGTTTCGTTGAGTTAGGTTAGACCTATGGTAATTTTAGGGTTTAGTTGAGTTAGGTCTAAGTTGGGTTAGACCTAAGTTAAATTTAGAGATAGAGTTGAGTTAGTCTAAATTGGGTTAGAACTAAGTTAGGTTTAGGATTGACTTAAGTTAGGCCTAAGCTAGGTTAGACCTAAGCTAATTTTAGGATACATTCAGGTTAGCTTAGGTNTTAGAGTTGAGTTAGTCTAAATTGGGTTAGAACTAAGTTAGGTTTAAGATTGACTTAAGTTAGGCCTAAGCTAGGTTAGACCTAAGCTAATTTTAGGATACATTCAGGTTAGCTTAGGTCTAGGATGGGTTAGATCTAAGTTAAAGTTTTGGTTTGGTCATTAAGATAACTTCATAATTAAAGGGATAATTATAAAATTAATCTTCATTAATTAATAATTTATTTTCTTATTTTCATTAGGATGTAAACCTAAGATTTTTTTACTTAATGTTTATATTTAATTAATGTTAGGAGGCAATTTGGGCTAAAAATGCAAAATTAGTAATTTTACAAATTTACCCTAATGTTTTAATTTCATTTTTAAATTTCTTGATGTGAAAAGTTTCATTTCAGTGTTTAGGGTTGCTGCCCTAATTTTTTTTTTTAATTTCAATTTTATGTTATATTTTTTTGAGTTTTATTTTATTTTTTATAATTATGTTTCCAAATAATTATAGTTTTGATTGGAAATTAGGTATTTTTGTGATAAGGAATGAGTCAACATCATATCTGGAGCAGTACACGTAGAAGCAAATAGTCTTTTAAGATGTAGAATAAGTGGTAGAAAGAAGAAACGCTTGTAAGGAAATTCTTTCGGTCTCTTTTTTTTTAATTTGAGGTTTAAATATTAGAAAAGTACAAATTCTACATAGTCTCTGTCGTGCTAGACTTATANAATTTGAGGTTTAAATATTAGAAAAGTACAAATTCTACATAGTCTCTGTCGTGCTAGACTTATANTCTTTGATTTATTTCATTTGGGTTTTGCTTATATTTCAACAAATATCCTCTGCTTCTTGTAACGGGCATTGTATTGCTAGATCTACTTAAGAAGGTTAGGCATACATCAAGTCTATAGTTTTCAAATGCTAAATCTCTTTAACTTTGAGTTGTTGAAATAAATTCATTAATTTAACCATGCTGAAATGTGAAGCAAATGAGGGGTGAGAGCCTAAATTAGTTTGATACATTGGTCGCTATTTTCAAATTAATTTGATACATTGTCTTTGCAAGTGTTACTCACTCCACAAAACAAGAACATCCTTCATATTCTACGACATTTTGTGTCACACCAACCACCTGATGAATTGATAACTCCGCTTTAAATGTCAGGAGGACGACAAGGCAGGACTGGTACAGGAAACTGGATTGCAGCTAAAGCANACAAAAACACCCTTGCATATTCTCCGACATTCTGTGTCACACCAACCACCTGATGAATTCATAACTCCGCTTTAAATGTCAGGAGGACGACAAGGCAGGACTGGTACAGGAAACTGGATTGCAGCTAAAGCAGATAAACAACTGGTTCATTAACCAAAGGAAGCGAAACTGGCACAGCAATCCATCTTCATCCAGCACGTCTAAGAGCAAGCGGAAAAGGTATACCGTCATAAGTTTGTCCTTCTTTCGTTTCACATCTTATATTAAACCTTCAAGAACCCTTCTTCCTACTTGAATTCTTAAAAGGAATGCAGGTGATAAAAGTCTCAGTNCAGCACGTCGAAGAGCAAGCGGAAAAGGTATACCGTCATAAGTTCGTCCTTCTTTTGTTTCGCATCGTATATTAAACCTTCAAGAACCCTTCTTCCTACTTGAATTCTTAAAAGGAATGCAGGTGATAAAAGTCTCAGTGCTACAAGCATGTAAATAAAAGAGAGATGAAAGAAAGCCATTGGGGTGCTGATCTCGCGTGTAATTATTATTTGAATCTAAAATTTAGCAAATTTTAAAGAGCACATATAAATTTGAAGGGATTATCAGAAGCCTGACAGATAATTGATGCCATTAGAGAACTGATATTACATCCTAAGGAGGGAAGCAGGTCTGCTTAGCAGGTTTCATCCATATATCCTCCAGTGATTACATTTTCTTAGTTAAATGTGTACAAGAGTGATTTTATCTTTTTTTTTTCTTGAATGAAATGAATTATAAGGTTTAGTTTTGGTGCCATATATAATTTTGAGAATTTGTTGTGNCATTACATTTTCTTAGTTAAATGTGTACAAGAGTGATTTTATCTGTTTTTTTTCTTGAATGAAATGAATTATAAGGTTTAGTTTTGGTGCCATATATAATTTTGAGAATTTGTTGTGGTTGTGGTGTAATAATTTTAGTAAATAGTGCAAGAATTACAAAGAATGTGGTATTTGCTCTTATTGTACCTGAACCTGTGCCTTTTAGCACAACCTATTACATTTTAGAGTTTCGGTTAGAAGTAGTGAAAGCATGTGGATAAATTATTATTGGTTAGTATGATGAGTTTTATTTGCNATAGAGTTTCGGTTAGAAGTAGTGAAAGCATGTGGATAAATTATTATTGGTTAGTATGATGAGTTTTATTTGCTTCTTCTTCTGTTCTGCATTTTTTTTTTCTCCCTTCAATTTTGATTATATTAGTGTAATGGTATGGCTCATATACCATATAAGGGACAGGAACGGAGCGGGCGGAGCGGAAGAATCTGTCCAAATCGCGGGAGTTTCCTTATTGGGTTGGGGGGTGAGGTACATGAGTAATTACATATTGTACTCCAAGGTTTTCTAGGGTTATAAATAGATCTGTATGTAATTCTAGGTTTTATCTCATATTCTGTATTATGTATTCTTTTCTAAATATTGAAAGAAAGCCGCCGCTCTGCTCCCGAGGACGTAGGCATCTTTGCCGAACTCATTAAATCTCTGTGTGTTCTTCTGGATTTGTGTCGATTCCTGTTTTTATTCACCCTAATTTCTCAACACTTAGAAAGGAAAATTTACATGCATACAACCCATTGCTTATATATTNGTTCTTCTTCTGTTCTGCATTTTTTTTTCTCCCTTCAATATTGATTATATTAGTGTTATGGTATGACTCATATACCATATAAGGGACAGGAACGGAACGGAGCGGAGCGGAAGAATCTGTTCAAATCGCGGGAATTTCCTTATTGGGTTGGGGGGTGAGGTACATGGGTAATTAAATATTGTACTCCAGGATTTTCTAGGGTTATAAATAGACCTGTATATAATTCCAAGTTTTATCCAATATTCTGTATTATATACTTTTTTCTAAATATTGAAAGAAAGCCGCCGCTCTGCTCCCGAGGACGTAGGCATCTTTGCTGAATCTCGTTAAATCTCTGTGTGTTCTTCTGGATTTGTGTCCATTCCTATTTTTATTCACCCTAATTTCTCAACACTTAGAAAGGAAAATTTACATGCATACAACCCATTGCTTATATATTTACATATCTAACACTTAAACTTTAGCTTTTACGTTTATATCGCCCTACCTATTCTTGAAAAAAGGTGTTTTTCACCTTTTTAAAGGTAAAATAGTGGTTTTTTTGTTGTGATAAAAAATAATTTGGGTGGTATAAAACATAAACTAAGTTTAGGTGTTATATATGTAAATTCATAGAAATTTGGTGGTATGTATGTAAATGCCCCNACTTCACATGGTAAAATAGTGGTTTTTTTGTTGTGATAAAAAATAATTTGGGTGGTATAAAAACATAAACTAAGTTTAGGTGTTATATATGTAAATTCATAGAAATTTGGTGGTATGTATGTAAATGCCCCTAAAATTAAATGCTGACATCCTTTCATGAACTCTCGGAATAGTAAAAAAATGTAATAAATTAAGCTATATATATATATATATATATAGTATGGATTGAGGCGATCACTAAACCCAAATACAAACTCACTCAAAAGAAAACCTAAAAGGATCCTTCACCAACACTTAACAGCTCACTCAAAATAAATCTCCAAAACACTGAAGAAGAAGTTCCAACACAAGGAATGCAAAACTGGTTGCTAATAAAAAGTCTCTTCAGCTCATTAAACCAGGAACTCACACAAACATTACCACTTGAAGCACCTGTTCTAACAAGGAAATCCATAGGTTTATTGGCCTCCCCCATTTTATAGTAAGGCTTCACATTAATTTGACAATCTTCCTCCACAATATACTAGCATACCAGAGGTGTTTTAACTTCCCCATACAAGCTTGAAAAGCATGCAAGGAGTCTACCTCAATGCAAAAGTTCTAGATTCGAATCCTTCTAGCAAACATTAAACAATAATAAACAACTGTTAAATTAGTAAAAGTAGAAGAAAACACCCTCACAAGGAGCATATAAGTAAANAAATGCTAATAAAAAGTCTCTTCAGCTCATTAAACCAGGAACTCACAAACATTACCACTTGAAGCACCTGTTCTAACAAGGAAATCCATAGGTTTATTGGCCTCCCCCATTTTATAGTAAGGCTTCACATTAATTTGACAATCTTCCTCCACAATATACTAGTATACCAGAGGTGTTTTAACTTCCCCATACAAGCTTGAAAAGCATGCAAGGAGTCTACCTCCATGCAAAAGTTCTAGATTCGAATCCTTCTAGCAAACAGTAAACAATAATAAACAACTGTTAAATTAGTAAAAGTAGAAGAAAACACCCTCACAAGGAGCATATAAGTAAAGCAAGCCATTTCCAAGCCAATCTCTAAAGATTCCTCCAGCACCTGCAGCTCCTAATTTGAAGCTACCATCTACAGTTACTTTATAACTGATTTACTAGGCATACTCCTTACCAGTTTAGTAATCCTAACAGTCAAATTTTCATCATGCACATATAACAAATCCCCAATTGCATTAAACGGCTTTATATAATTCTAAATTTTGACAATAAAAGATGAGATATGAATAACAGTCCTTTTTGCAATGTAAAATATTCATTATGCTTCTTTTGATTCCGCTCCATCCAAATAAACCAAGCGCAAATATACAGAATGACACATACCATATTATTGGATGAACTTTCCCATCATGCTAAACATTGATTTAATGAAATATCTATGAGAAGGCAAAAAATTCCTAAACTGAATGTCCAGCTTATTCCACACCAAAAATAAATACATGCAAGAAAAAAATATATGTCCAAATGACTCCTAACTCTGCCTACACAGTAGATAGATAGAAATCAAATTAATCCCCTTTAGCTTAATAATGTTATCCAAAAGTAAGAACAAGAATCTCATTCTCCAAGCAAAAAAGAATTGAGAAGGCTTCGAAAATTTTTTCCATATTAGATGGCCTTTCTCCTAATTATTATTAGTATCATGATATAACCTGTTAGCAATACTTTTGGTAATAGAATTATTAACGACAAATTTACCTTTTAAGCCATCCTTCATAGATCTATCAAAAGGAATACTCTATACATATTCTACCATCTCTTTAGGCGGCACCTGGTTCAATTTATCAATATTCCAACTGTCCTGATTCCAAAAATCAGAGATAATATTATTGCCACTGACCATTTCCTAATTGAAACCACATATAAGACCCTTAATAGTCCAATCAACCCTCTAAAAATCTATTTTCCCTTCACCCAACTCCCATAAAATCATGTCCTCAACCTTCTCCCTAACCTTCTTTCCACATAAGAGAATCACCAATCTTTAGAGTAAAATCCAAAGGATGAGTGAATTTAAATTATCTATTTTGCATAAGTATAGCCTAAAGACCAATATTTTCTTTAAACCTAATCTAGAGTTTACAAAAATTAATCTTTATATATTGTTTAAAAAATCTAAAATCAAGCCCAAATTGTTTTTTGATCTACACAATCTATCTCAATTTGTCCAATGAACACCTTGACCATGACCATCCCAAAGAAATTTATTAAAAATTCTACCCAACTTCGTTTGCATACTTTTAGTCATCTTCGTGACTTGAAGAACATACAAAGAGTAGTCCTTCCTCCAAAATAAAGGAAAGAGTTTACCAACTATGAATACAAGTATTAACTTTATAAATAACATTAAAAAGAATATTTTTCTTTCTAGCCGTATTAAGTTGAATTTCCAAATATTTGATAGGAGGAGAATACTCTTTAAAACCAGTAAATTTTCTAATGCATTGTTGCCTATCAGCTTNATACAAAAATTAATCTTTATATATTGTTTAAAAGATCTAAAATCAAGCCCAAATTGTTTTTTTGATCTGCACAATTTATCCCAATTTGTCCAATGAACACCTTGACCATGACCATCCCAAAGAAATTTATTACAAATTTTACCCAACTTCGTTTGCATACTTTTAGTCATCTTCGTGACTTGAAGAACATACAAAGAGTAGTCCTTCCTCCAAAATAAAGGAAAGAGTTTCCCAACTATGAATACAAGTATTAACTTTATAAATAACATTAAAAAGAGTATTTTTCTTTCTAGCCGTATTAAGTTGAATTCCCAAATATTTGATAGGAGGAGAATACTCTTTAAAACCAGTAAATTTTCTAATGCATTGTTGCCTATCAGCTTGCACCCCTTTACTAGCATAAAACTCACATTTAGGCTTATTGAATTGCATACCTGACACAGTTTCAAAATGAATAAGAATTTTATTAATACACTTAATATTATTTTTACTCATATTTCAAAATATAATAAAATCATCTACATAATCCAAATGAGAGCTTTTATAACATATAGCTTTATATCTCCCATTCTAGTGATTCTTGACACGCCTAAAAATTACCTAATTTTTTATATACCTTTAATGCTTATTTTTAATGTTTTTTAANTAATCATCTACATAATTCAAATGAGAGCTTAATTTACAACATATAGCTTTATATCTCCCATTCTGGTGATTCTTGACACGCCTAAAAATTACCTAATTTTTTATATACCTTTAATGCTTATTTTTAATGTTTTTTAATGATGTTAAACTTTTAAGAAAGCTATTTTTGCATGTATTTATTTTCAGTTACAATAAATGGAGTTTTAAAGGAAATGAAGCAAAATGGTGGAATTTGGAGTCAAAACGAGCTAGGAAAAATTTTTGACCTGGCACATTTCAATGTGTTTTTCTATGCATAATCTCATTTACATTTATTACATATTTTTGAACGAAATTACACTTTAAAGAAATGTTGTTTTCATGGTTATCTTGTAGGTATAACAGTTATGAGAGAAACAGTACGAAACAAAGCTGAAACGGAGCGAAACGAGGCAAAAAGGTGGAGCTGCCTCCAGAGTGGCACCTTGGCGCTGAAACTAGTGCCTAGGCGCTCAAGACAATTATTGGATGGATTTTGGGCTATTTCAGGCTATTCTGGGATTTTCTAGAAGACTCCTAGCTGTTATGCACACCCTAAAGAGTGGTACAATGAATTTAGACATTTGGAATGTGAAAAGGTGTGTCTCTTGGAGTGAAGAGGTGTATCTCTTAGAAAAAAGAGATGCTGGGATTCTCTTTAAAAAGGTGGGGCTGGTGTCTTTTAGGATAAGAGTCTAGAAGGGGAGTTTAGGAGAGATTTAGAGAGGATTTTGGTGTGCCTCTTCAAGGTGGCGGTGTATGTAAGTGGAGAAGTCTCTTGTGGAGTCATGGTGGATTTTGGGACGTTGGAAGAAGTGTAAGGGATTGTTATTTGCAGTGCAAGGAGGGCGTGAATCTTCTATAAAGATCAGTCTTGGACTCTTTTGTATTTGCTTTGAATTATTCTATTATTTTTCAATGTCATTTATAATGAGGAATCCATGTATTTTCTCTACGCTTAGTGAGCCATTTTTTTACTCTTTCTCCTTGTGATGAGAATTAATTATGTGTAAGATTAGAATGGTTTAAAGATTTCTTTTATTTCAAAATTGTGAAGGTTTTTACTTGAACTTCATTTACATTACAATAAAGGTCTGTTGTAGTGTTAAAATTTGTTATAATTACATTAAGATCTGAGAGGGCGGTGTAATTTTCAATAAAGTGGAACCACATTTGATTTCATGGTTGAGAATGTAGTCCATGAGGTTGAGGACAAATAAATAAGTAAATAAACTTTGATGAGCACAAAATTGATCATTTTAGGGTGATAGACTAAAATCCCCAATTTGGTCCAAGTGTTTGGAAATTAAAGCAAGATTTTAACCCTCATGCGAGGGAATGTGTTGACTCTAAGGTGAGAGCTTAGTATCTTCTCAGCCTAACCGCAAATTTAGGGACTAAACTCTGGATTAGCCAAAGTTCTTTGTCGTTAATAAAGAGGATAAATAATATAATTGCTTATATTTGTCACAAAACTAAATTTTTAACTTTAAATATTTGATTCCTTCATTGATTACAATCTCATCTCAAGGGGAACGAAATTTTAATTATATAAAAACCTTTTAACCAGTCTCCTTAGATTAGGTTTTTAGTTAATTTAATTAACTTTAATTTTATGGTAAATTAGTAAATTTAAGAAAACCAAACTTTTTAAAAATTCTAAACTAAGACCTGATAGTAGTATACTCGAATTAGCCTAAGAGAATTCTTACCTCACTTCTCTGTGGGATCAATATTAGGGCCTTTAAAGAAAACCCTATATTATTTGAAATGATACGTATACTTGCGTAGTACCCCTAGTATAAACTATTTTCTAAATTTCATAACATTTCAGTTTTGCACACTAGCCGCTAAATATAAATTAGGTCAATTTTTTTGTCATCTTTTGACAGTTAAATTACTGTGTAATTGCGGGTCGGACCAAGTTTTTGGTGCTGTCACCGAGGAAGCTATGGTGAGAAATTTAGGAGAATTTTAGTTGAACTTATAAGACTTAGATTTGAAAATTATAATATTATTATATAGTGTGTTTATTTTATAAAATAAAAACCAAAACACCAAAAATACTCTTAATATATGTCTTATTAGTTAAGTTTTTTAAATTTGTATGCGTAGGTTAGGAGCTGCAGACCTTGAATTTTACAACCCAGTTTTGGAGAGAACTTTTAGAAAAATTAAGAATTAGAAAAGACTCCATGAATTTAATGTAAAAATGACAGATTAAGAATATAATGAATATTCAGATTTTGATTATAATGCTAGTAGCTGCAAAAGAGCAAACTCCAAGAGAGTAACTAATTTTTAAGAATATATGCTTACTATTTTAATTTCTTAGGTTGCAGATATTTCAAAGAAGTTAGATCATTATGTAGAAAGTTATCCTTAAGAGCCCCTAAATATTGAGGAAAATTTATTTGGACAATTGATCGAAACTAACTCTTTTGAAAGTAGTCATGAGATATACAATCCTTATTCCGATTATTACAAGCTAGGTTAGAAAAATCATTTGAACTTTAACTAGAATAATATTTTTGGAGGATATTCAATTTAAGCAGACATGTAATTGGAATATTCAGGGATATTTACAAAATGAGGAGAAGGATTTATTAGAGGAGGTTGTTATTCAAATGTAGAGTGAGTTGGAGAGTCAAGGGACTGCAATTACGAATATGAAAAATAAACTCATATAAATGAAGATAAGAAAGACCAATGGAAGAAATTCCTTAAGAATTGAAAAAATCTATTTCGTCAACCAAGACAAATATAGAAAGATCACCTCCACCATTTCCTCAGAGAATTTTGATACAAAAATTAGACCAACTATTCTTAAGATTTATAGAAGAATTCAGAAAATTAACTATAAATATTATGTTTGTCGGTGCATTAGAATAAATGCCCAGTTATGTGAAGTTTAAGAAGGAGAATCTTGATGAAAAAAGGAAGTCTAAGGATCATGCAATAACTAGCTTTATGAATGAGATAATTGAGCCAATAATATATTTTATAGTAGTATCCCAAGAGAATGAATTAGAAGATAACTTGAAACAAAAGAGTAATATAAAGGGATTTGATCCTAAATCTGAATTATTTAGAGAAAATCCGATCCAAAATTTGGGAGATCTTAAATTATCGTATAGAGATCCATTTTTTATAAAATTTAAGGATAAAATTAATATGCAAATTGAGAAAATTATTGGAAGAATATTAGATCTAGAAAGAAAAATGAGGAATTATAATCTGAACCAATCTAAAAAGGAAGAGCTGAAAGAAAAATTATAATTTGAGGATTCAGTAGGAATTTCATTAGCTGAAAAAGATTGGGCGATTGATCAAGGATTACTTAAATGGAATTTTGATCCTAATGGATTTCTTTGTTGGGCTGGAGATATTAAACCAAGCACTTCGTGGGAGGCACCTCATGGTTATCTTTGTTGGTGTACTTATTAATGAAAGTGTGTTTTTGTTTATGTGTTGAACTCAATTATGTAGGTGTCTTTAAGTTTGTTGATTGTTGTCAGATGGGGCTTTCGGTGGGGATCTTCTGATTTTGGTATGGGGAAGCTTCTAAAACAATGAATTTGGAGTTTTGTGCAGTGTCAAGAAATGGCCAGAAAATGCCTTGGTTTTGAGCTCTGAAATTGAGCTCAAACAGTGGGGAAAGTGGCTCGGAAATGGTTAGAATGAGCTTCGGAAGTCTTGGAGAAGCTTTAAAGTTTCCCCAAGGAAATGTGCCGTGGGATATGGTGTTTAAATAGAGGGGAAAGAGTGGCCACTAGGACTGGCCAATGGGTGCAAAGGCCAGCTTAGGTGGAGGGAAGAGAAGCTATAAAGTCCAATGGGAGTGAGCCAAGTCAGCAAGTTTTAAATTTGGGTTTTGTCCATGGGGACCTCTTGGTTCTGGTGTTTTTCGGATACTAGGCCGCCCGACAAGGATAAGGCTGGTGGCTAGGTGGTTCAAGGGAGCCCAAGGAAGCCTTAATTGTGATTAGTTGGGTGGCTTGATGGCTGATGGCAAATCTTTCCTTGGTTTAGTCATTTTAGGAAGGGATTCCCTAAATCAAGGGACCCTTGGTCCATGGCTCAACTAGGTTACGCTAGGTGGATCTTGGTTGGTTCCTTGAGCTCCAATGTTGGATGTGGTAACCACCATTTGATCAATTTAAATGGGTTTGGTCAAGATTTGGGTTGGGTTCAAATTTGGACTTTTGGTTTGAACTTGGGTCTAGGTTGGATTTGGGCTAAGACTTTGGCCAANATTGAATTGGGTTAGCTAGAGTTAGGTTGGGTTGACCGAGATTTGTCTTAAGATGATTTGGGCAACCCCAAGTTAGGCTAGGTTAACTTAAATTTGATTTAAGTTGATTTGGCTTAGCCAAGGTTAATCTNTGTACAAGATTATCTAGTCATCATGTTTAAGAGATCTAGTTTTCTATTCGTTTCAAGAATGACTATATGTTGTAATATCAAGTCACTTAGAATATTCAAATTATTAGAACTTCATGAGAACACTATTAGTAAAAGATTTTAATCCATAAATATAAGTTCATGAATGTATATAGGTTTTCCCTTTAGGTAGGTCCAGTGAAGCCAATTTTTGATTAGGCATCTCCTTCTCACTTCTATATAATTTTTTTTCTTTCTTTTATTTTATTTTTTATTTGGATTACTTTAAATCCTATATATTTTTCTTTTCTTTTCAGAGATTGTTGTCAATCTTTTCTTTTTCCTTTTTTTTTAAGTGAGGATTACTATATCTGGATAGTCTTTAATGAGCTCGAAAATCACCTTTCTTTTCCTAAATTTGAAACTCAAAGCATTCTTTTACCTTATAAATATTTCATAGCCTTTACATCATTGAGCCCCAATCTTTTTTTCTCAAATGAATTTCCAAGATTCTTAATACTTCAAAATATAGTTTCCTTTAATTTAAATAGTTAACTATAGTCTTATTCTCTTATACTAAATATCTTAATCTACAAAATCAATTTTCGTTATAAAAATATTTCTTTAAATCTACCATAATAATTAAATAGATACAAAAATATAGTTACCTGAATGATAGTTAACTATAATCTTATTCTCTTATACTAAATATCTTAAGTTACAAAATTAATTTTCATACAAATTGACTATAATCTTATTCTTTTATATTAAATATCTTAAGTTACAAAATTAATTTTCATTACAAAATCATTCCTTTAAATCTACCATAATATTTAAATATCTACAAAATATAGTTATCTGAATTAAATTATATTCCCTTAAATTTACCATAATATTTAAATATCTACAAAATATAGTTATCTGAATTAAATTCACTACCTAAAATCATATTAATAATTTTTTAAAATATTTAAATTGAGAATATAGTTAATCTTTTTCTTCCCTCCCTCAAACTTAAAATTTTCAATATGGAATGATATAGGTGGAAAGAAAAATTCTAAATATAAATCATACCTTAGTATTTTAGGCATTTTCATCATTCTAAAATTTTTGCAGTCCTTCTAAAAATTTCTACTTCACCTGGTCTGTAACATTAGAAGCTTTCTATATATATAAATTATTAGAGAATTTGCTGGGTAATGAAATTTTAAAATAAGTACAAAACTACTAGCTAAAATTTTTAAATATTTTTTAATTTAATTCCATAAAATATAGCAAAAAAGAAAAATAATTAAATCTACTAGCTATTGCAACATCCTCACAAATTTATATACATGCATAATCAGGATAGAATAACAATATAAGAAAGTAAATCTAGCCTAAAACATGCATGCAATAATATTAAACTAAAAGGAAGTATATTCACTATAAAATTTCATTTTTCTTCCTACCCCCAAACTTGATTTTTACCATGTATAAAATTTAGTGCAGAAAATATAAGTAGAAAGAAAAACATTTTAGAAATTCTATCTACCACAAATTTCTATCAAAAACATCTACAATTATTTATTAGGATATAAAACATGTAATAGAAAGTAAATCTAAACTAAACATGCTAGAATAAAATTAACTAAACAAACTTCTAATTAGCATAGCATGGATCAGCATTGGAATATAAAAATGGTCTTCAAGTCTTATAAATTGTAACACAAACACAAACACAAACACACAAACAAGATAAATGAGGTCAATTCTTCCTCCGTCTCATCGCATCTCACTAACTTCTAATTTCCAAAAGAATCCCTACACAAATATATTAGATGCTTATAAATGATTTTATAGATTATAATCCCAAAGATAAGATTTTCTCTGATATATTGGTTCTCGAGCACCAACACTAGACATCACCATATCCCAATAATTAAGCACCTTTAATAGTTATAGGTATAGTGTAAAATCATCTATAAGTTACTCATCAAATAGGTTCGCGACTCCTATCAAATGAAAATAAAGTATGAGAAAAGAAGTACCAAATATGAGATGCAACTATCACTGTTAAAATTCATAATGTCTCTTACAAAACTCCAGTTCGGGTGAGACCCGAGTTGTAGTGGACTCATCAATCCAACTACTACAAGAGAACATACAAGTCTAACCATAATAAGAATTTAATGAATCATCTCCCTCATGACACACAAAAAGTAAATCAAAACACTAAAAATCCAAACATCAACCAAACATCAAGCAAACAGATCAATCCACACTAAAGCAAACACAATACAACACTAACAATCATGACTCTTAAGCAAACTAAATCAAACAACACAGATAACTATGGGTTGCCTCTCATTAAGCGCTTGATTTAACGTTGCTAGCCTGAAAAATGATTCCACCTGGATCAAAATTCCAATTAAGTAATCCTTGATCACTGGGCAATTTTTTCCAGATCCAGGGAATCTTACAAAGTCCTCGAATTTAAATTTTTCTTTCAGCTTTTCCTTTTTCATATTGATTCATATCCTTGTTCTTCATATTTCTTTCTCGATCTAATATTCTTCTATTGATTTTCTCAATTTGCATATTAATATCATCCTTAAAATTTATAAGAAATGGATCTTTATATGATAATTCAAGATCTCCCAAATTTTGGATCAGATTCTCTCTAGATAATTCAGATTCTAGATCAAATTCCTCTATGTTACTCTTCTGTTTCAAGTTATCTTCCAATTCTTCCCCTCGATACTGAGTAAATGGTGGAGGTAGTCTTTCTATATCTATCTTAGTTGAGGAAATAAGTTTTTCTAATTCTATAAGAATTTCTTCCATTGGTCTTTCAATATCCTTNAATCCCTCAATGAAGTATGATGATTTTCCAAGTTATTATTTTGAAAGTTTTCCATTTCCATTTCTAGTTTTTCGAGTCCTCTTTGTATTTTTATTTTTTTCTTTTTTTCAAACTCGGAATCATAAGGCACAAGTCTTGCAGATCCTGTATTTCACATACGCAACACAACAAATAATACATTAATAATTAAATAAATAACATATGAAATATATTCAACGCAACAAAACATTTTCATGAACACCTTATTTTTCATTAAAATAATTTTTTTTCTCAGCACTTTTTCATATAAAACACTTTTCACACAACAGTTTTTACGACACTATAGTTTTCCAAGTCTAAGCCTAATTACTTCAACTAAAATTCTCCTAAAGTTCTTACCAAAGCTTCCCCAGCAACGGCGCCAAAAACTTGACAATGACTTTATATATGCTTAAAAAAAAAAGAATTTGATACCGCTGCTAGAAGATTTAAATCCCCAAAAACGGCGCCAAAAACTTGATGCAACTTTTAATATGCAATAATATATAAATCCAGATTTCTATATTTATAATGATTTTGTAAAGTCACAATTTCAAACGCAAGTATATGTTTCGCTCAAGTAATACAGGGCTCGAGTGGAGTCTCGTTTATCGATCCCATAGGGAAGCGAGGTAAGCGGTCCTTAGTCAAATTCTAGTCTACTACAATTAGTCCTTAGTTTGGAATGTCAATTAAAATGATGTTTTATCTAGAAACTACTCCTAAATACAAGTGTTAAATGTAATGATAGTAACTATAACTAAACGCAAATATTAATTCTAAAGAGACACCTTTCTGGAGGAATTGGTTTGGAGAATTTTGAGAAATAAAAACTAGTATTCTTATAATGAATTGAATAATGTAAAGGAATGAGATGCATTAAATATTGTATGTGTCAAATAGGAACAATCATATTCTTTACCCTTTAGTCCAGGCATAAAGAACATTGACTAATCCTATGCTTGTTTATTGAATCCGTGGCTAGGCTGAGAGGATACCGGCTCTCACTTTGGAGCTCCCACGTTGTCCTCATCTGAAAGCTAACATCTCCACTTCAGTACTCAAACATTCGAACCAAATTGGGGATTTTAGTCTGTCACCCTAAATCTCCAATTTTATGCCCATCAAAGTATATTTCTCTATTTATTTGCACATAACTCTCTTGAATGTCACCATCCATAGAATTTGAATGTGGTTCCACTTTGTTGAAAATTACACAGTCCTCTTGGGTCCTAATGCAATTTCAACAAGTTTTAACACTACAACAGACCTTTATTGTAATGTAAATAAAGTGCAAGTAAAAATCATCACATTATAATTAAAACCGCTTCTAACATGCATCACAAATTCCTAAACATGAATTCTACTCATTACAAAAGAAAAGTATGCTTCTAACATGTATCACAAAATCCTAAACATGAATTCTACTCATTACAAAAGAAAAGTAAGATCTTTATTGTAATGTAAATAAAGTGCAAGTAAAAACCATCACATTTATAATTAAATCCACTTCCATTTATTGTAATGTAAATAAAGTGCAAGTAAAAACCATCACATTGATAATTAAATCTGCTTCTTCATGCATCACAAAATCCTAATCATGAATTCTACTCATTAGAAAAGAAAAGTAAAGTGAAAACAATGGCATAATCTTCTCGTGCCACTATTTTCAAAGAAGAACAAAGAGTAAGAGAAACTCATCACAAACAACGAAGAAAACACAATGGAAATTTCATTTAACCAAAGCAAATCCACTAGATAAGTGTTTACAAAAATCAAAAGATAATGAAGAACACAATNACTTAATTGCATTAATAATATGCCCCAGTATCAAAATCTCATTCATTTTGTTTGTATACCATAGAATATGCCATTCAGAGAATTTGAATAACTCTTTCATAGGAGATCTTTACTGATTTCATTATCCAATTCAGGTTCATCTTGTGATTGAGTCAAATATGAAGATATAGAGAGTAGTGGTGTAGATGAATTCCCTAAAATGGTAGACTTTAAAATAGTATAGGTTACACTCATCTTAAATTCATGAGATTTCTCAACAGATGGAATTAAAAGTTTACTATTTTTGGTAATGTCCATCATTTCACACATCTCTTGAACATACATACAATTTTCTTTAAACAACATTCTAGACTCCTCATGAAAGCCCATTTCGATCTCATCTATTAACTTACTCTCAAAACTTTTCTGGAAATAGTTTTTACTTAGATAATCAATTTCATCCATCCAAAAACAATCATCATCTTTTCTTTTAGTTAGATATTTCAGAGCTTTTAAAACATTAAAAGTAGTTTCATGGTCATTAATATTCATAGTTACCTTTCTTTTTTGCACATCTATCATAGCTTGTCCAGTAATAAGAAAAGGTCTACCCAAAATAATGGGATATTCTTTATCTTCCTCCATATCTAATACAATAAAGTCCATAGGAAAGATAAATTTATCCACTTTAACAAGCACATCTTCTATAATCCCTTTTAGATAAATGAGAGATCGATTAGCTAATAGAAGGGTTACAGTAGTGGGAGAAATATCAATTAAACCTAAGCTTCTAAATATAGATAGAGGCGTCACATTAATGCTCAATCCTAAATCACATAAAGTTTTTCCACAAAATCTTTCTCCAGTTGAATAAGGAATTGTAAAGCTACAATGATCATTAAGTTTCTGAGGAAAATTTTTCTGAAGTATAGCACTGCACTCCTCACTTAATGCAACTGTCTTGTAATCTCCAAATTTCTTTTTATTGTTTAATATCTCCTTCATAAATTTTGCATAACTTNGCTAAGTGCCACAGTCTCATTATCAGTCAACTTCCTTATCTTGTTCAAAATATCTTTCATGAACTTCACATAATTGGGCATTTGCTCTAAAGTTTCTATGAAGGGAATATTTAACTTTAATTTCTTAAGAATTNACTAAGTGTCACAGTCTCATTATCAGTCAACTTCCTTATCTTGTTTAAAATATCTTTCATAAACTTCACATAATTGGGCATTTGCTCTAAAGTTTCTATGAAGGGAATATTTAACTTTAATTTCTTAAGAATTTCTATAAACTTAGAAAATTGTTTATCCTTTTTGTGTTGCTTCAATTTTTGAGGAAACGGTGGTGGAGGTTACTCTACAGTAATTTTCATTGGTGTAAGTTGATATTCTAAATCTGGATACTCATGATCCTTTTCTTTTTTCATATCCACTTTCTCTTTTTCAGTTTTTGTTTCTTTCTGCACTCTTGTTTCCAATTTTTTTTTCACTTTGTAATTGTATCGCTTTTATCTATTCTTTTCCTTGATCTTTAGGATTAGGTTCCACAGTACTAGAAAAAGTTCCTAATGTTCGGTTACTAAGCACAGTAGCGATATGCCCCAATTGATTTTCAATATTCTTGATAGCNCCATATCCACTTTCTCTTTTTCAGTTTTTGTTTCTTTTTGCACTCTTATTTCCAATTTTTTTTCACTTTGTAATTGTATCACTTTTATCTGTTCTTTTTCTTGATCTTTAGCATTAGGTTCCACAATACTAGAAAAAGTTCATAATGTTCGGTTACTAAGCGCAGTAGTGATATGCCCCAATTGATTTTCAATATTCTTGATAGCAGTTCCTTGATTTTGTAATTGATTTCCTTGATATTGTAATTGATCTCCTTGATTCTACAATTGTTGACCCATGTTTAATATCATCTCTTCCATAGACAACTTCTTTCCTTAATTTGAGTGTTACTGTTAAATCCTGGAGGATAAGAAGGTCTAAAATTAACATTTCCTTGGTTGGATGAATTTCCTAATGGGTTCACTGGGTTGTTCGCCCATTGTTGATTTGTAGAAGAATTGTTATAGGATGATTCTTCCAACCAGGTTATAATAGTTCGAATATGGGTTGTTGGGTCTATAATAGCATTTAAGGTTTCATATAAACCAATTGTTGATTTGTAGAAGAATTGTTATTCCAATTAAAATTTTGATGATTCTTCCAACCTGGGTTTATTTGTAGAAGAATTGTTATTCCAATTAAAATTTGGATGATTCTTCCAACCTGGGTTGTAATGGTTTGTAGAAGAATTGTTATTCCAATTAAAATTTGGATGATTCTTCCAACCTGGGTTATAATAACATTGTTGATCTGTAGAAGAATTGTTATTCCAATTAAAATTTGGATGATTCTTCCAACATGGGTTATAATAGTCAAATAAAAATTGTTGGGTCTATTATTAATAGCATTTAAAGTCACATATGAAGGTTGAACATCCACAAATTGCTCAGATGAATTCTCTTCCATCATAGTAGGTGNGGTCCTTAGTTTGGAATGTCAATTAAAATGATGTTTTATCTAGAAACTACTCCTAAATACAAGTGTTAAATGTAATGATAGTAACTATAACTAAATGCAAATATTAATTCTAAAGAGACACCTTTCTGGAGGAATTGGTTTGGAGAATTTTGAGAAATAAAAACTAGTATTCTTATGTAATGAATTGAATAACGTAAAGGAATGAGATGCATTAAATATTGTATGTTTCAAATAGGAACAATCATATTCTTTATCCTTTAGTCCATGCATAAAGAACATTGACTAATCCTATGCTTGTTTACTGAATCCGTGGCTAGGCTGAGAGGATACCGGCTCTCACTTTGGAGCTCCCACGTTGTCCTCATCTGAGGGCTAACATCTCCGCTTCAGTACTCAAACACTCGAACCAAATTGGGGATTTTAGTCTGTCACCCTAAAATCTCCAATTTTATGCCCATCAAAGCATATTTCCCTATTTATTTGCACATAACTCTCTTGAATGTCACCATCCATAGAATTTGAATGTGGTTCCACTTTGTTGAAAATTACACAATCCTCTCGGGTCCTAATGCAATTTCAACAAGTTTTACACTACAACAGACCTTTATTGTAATGTAAATAAAGTGCAAGTAAAAATCATCACATTTATGATTAAATCCGCTTCTATCATGCATCACAAAATCCTAATCATGAATTCTACTCATTAGAAAAGAAAAATAAAGTGAAAACAATGGCATAATCTTCTCATGCCACTATTTTCAAAGAAGAACAAAGAGTAAGAGAAACTCATCACAAACAACGAAGAAAATACAATGGAAATTTCATTTAACCAAAGAAAATCCACTAGATAAGTGTTTACAAAAATCAAAAGATAATGAAGAACACAATACTTAGCTTTTTCCTTTTGAAAGAAAGACAAATATCTCTCCCACAAAGTCTCCCACTGATCAATGCAATGCTAGAACATCTCCTTACAAATTCTCTCAAAATCTCCTCTCCAATCTCTTCAAAATAGTAAAAATCAATATTTCTACTCCTATTCTAAAAACCCTAAACTTTCTCCACACTTTTCCTAAAATTCATCTCACAAAAAACCCTTTTTTCTAACCTAAATTCGTTCTTTTAAAGTGTAGGGATGAAGTTTGAAGAGTCACCACAAGAGTCTTTTGAAAAAGCGTCCAAATACGTTGAATTTCGGCCCATAACTGCCAAAAGTCGGTCCATAGTTATCCCAGGCGCCGNTGTTCTTTTAAAGTGTAGGGATGAAGTTTGAAGAGTCACCACAAGAGTCCTTTAAAAAAGCGTCCAAATACGTTGAATTTCGGCCCATAACTGCCAAAAGTCGGTCCATAGTTATCCCAGGCGCCGTCGTTGGGCTCGAGGGCACCGTCGGTGAGCTTTTCTATCATTTTTCAGTCTTCTCGGGTAAATCTCGCCGTCGGCGCCATTTTGGCCGCCGTCGGCGAGCAGACTGCGCAACTCCACCGTTTCGCTCTGTTTGGCTCCATTTTAGCTCCATTTCGCCTCATTTCAGTTGCGTTGTGTTCCTAACAGATAGCCCTACAAAATAAGCATGAAAACAACCTTCCTTTAAACTATAATGTCATTCACAAATATGCAAGAAGTGTAAAAAAAATTAAGCATTGAATGACTTATTGAAAGGTGACAGGGCAAAATTTCATTTCTTGCTCTTTTTGCTCTAAATTGCACTGTTTTTGCATCTTTTTGCTCTAATGACCATAATTCATCATAACTGCAACAAAATATCAAAAATACCCTTCTTTAAAGTGCAATATCATCAAAANCGCGCCATTTTGGCCGCCGTCGGCGAGCAGACTGCGCAACTCCATCGTTTCGCTCCGTTTGGCTCCATTTTAGCTCCATTTCGCCCCATTTCAGTTGCGTTGTGTTCCTAACAGATAGCCCTACAAAATAAGCATGAAAACAACCTTCCTTTAAACTATAATCTCATTCAAAAATATGCAAGAAGTGTAAAAAAAATTAAGCATTGAATGACTTATTGAAAGGTGATAGGGCAAAATTTCATTTCTTGCTCTTCTTTGCTCTAAATTGCACCGTTTTTGCATCTTTTTGCTCCAATGACCATAATTCATCATAACTGCAACAAAATATCAAAAATACCCTTCTTTAAAGTGCAATATCATAAAAAATAGTGTAAAATAGGTACGAAAATCTCGACATATTTTCCTTTGGTCAGGTACAAATCTTCTCATAATAAGATCCTTACCTTGTTTATATAAATTAAGTTCATCCCAAAAATATGCTTTCACATCATGAATGATATTTCTTTACTGTTGTAATGTCAACATAGGTGGCAANCGAAAATCTCGACATATTTTCCTTTGGTCAGGTACACATCTTCTCATAATAAGATCCTTACATTGTTTATATAAATTAACTTCATCCCAAAAATATGCTTTCACATCATGAATGATATTTCTTTACTGTTGTAATGTCAACATAGGTGGCAAAATATTACTTACAATATAATTAACAATATCAGCATACCATGGTATTTTCCACTCATTAATATTATAAAGTTGTTTGGAAACTGTCTGTAATTTTATTGTCAGTGTAAGATAATTCATGATTTTCTAATCTAGACAAAAGATTAGTAATTTGATTATCATTTTCCTTTTTATCAATAACCATAAGATCAAATTCTTACATCAAAAGCATTCATCTAAGTAACCTTGGTTTGACATCCTTTTTTTGCATCAAATATTTAATAGCAGAGTGATCAATGTACACAAAACATTTAGTCTCAATTAAATAAGTTCTAAATTTGTTTAAAGCATACACAATGGCCAGTAACTCTTTTTTACTAACAGTATAGTTAATATGAGCATCATTAAGAGTTTTACTAGCGTAGTATATAACTTTAAAAATATTTTCATNGTTTCCTTTCTATCAATAATCATAAGATCAAATTCTTACATCAAAAGCATTCATCTAATTAACCTTGGTTTGACATCCTTTTTTTGCATCAAATATTTAATAGCAGAGTGATCAGTGTGCACAACACATTTAGTCTCATTTAAATAAGTTCTAAATTTGTTTAAAGCATACACAATGGCCAGTAACTCTTTTTCACTAACAATAGAGTTAATTTGAGCATCATTAAGAGTTTTACTAGCATAGTATATAACTTTAAAAATATTTTCATACATTTGTCCAAGAACAGCTCTAATAGCATAATCACTAGCATCGCACATCAGTTCAAATGATTTCTCCTAGTTAGGTAAAACTATAATAGCGGTTGTGATTAGTTTTTCTTTTAATAACTCAAAGGCATTTAAACTGTTTTCAATAAATTAAAATTACTTGTCCTTTTCTAAAAGTTGGCATAGAGGTTTAGTAATTTTTGAAAAATCTTTAATAAAACGTCTGTAAAAACCAACATGTCCCAGAAAACTTCTAACTTCTCTTACACTAGTAGGAGGTGTTATTACAAACCAAAATGTCCAAGAAAACTCCTAACCTCTCCTACAGTAGTAGGAGTTGTTAATTTAGATATAACTTGAATTTTTGCAGGGTCTGCTTCTATACCATTTTATGANGAGTAATTTTTGAAAAATCTTTAATAAAATGCCTTTAAAAACCAAAATGTCCAAGAAAACTCCTAACCTCTCATACAGTAGTAGGAGTTGTTAATTTAGATATAACTTGAATTTTTGCAGGGTCTGCTTCTATACCATTTTATGAAATTTTATGCCCTAACACAATTCCTCCTGCAACCATAAATTGACATTTCTCCCAAATGAGAACTAAATTAGTTCTTTCGCATAACTCCAAAACTTTTTCAAGATAATTTAAGCATTCGTCAAATGATGTTCCAAATACAGAGAAATCATCCATAAATACTTCCAATCCATCATCAATTATCAAATGATGTTTCAAATACAGAGAAATCATCCATAAATACTTCCAATCCATCATCAATTAATAAATGATGTTCCAAATACAAAGAAATCATCCATAAATACTTCCAATCCATCATCAATTAACTTCTAAATATAAACATCATACATCTCTAGAATGTTGCAGGTGCATTACATAATTCAAAAGGCATTCTTCGAAAGGCAAAAGTTCCAAAAGGACTAGTAAATGTTGTCTTTTCTTGATCGGGAGCAATAAGAATTCGATAGTAACCGGTATATCTATCTAAAAAACAAAAATATTTGTGCCCAGCAAGTCTATCTACTATTTGGTCTAAAAATGATAAAGAGAAGTGATCTTTCCTAGTGGTAGTGTTTATCTATAATCAAAGCAAATACGCCGCCCAGTAACTTGTCTGATAGGTATTAATTCATTATTCTCTTTTATTTCAATAGTCACTCCTCCTTTCTTATATCTTTTTAATGTATCCAAAAGTCTTTGCTCTTGCAAATCATTTAATTCTGAATAATAACAACTACCGTAGATGAGTTTTCAAGAAACACATACTTCAAATGATTAGACAATATTTTCAACTCAAGTTCAGGTGGTTTTTTAATTGACAGAACTAAATTCTTATCAGCATTTCCTGTAATATCCAGCATCTCAAATCTTTCCTGAACATAATATAATTCATCATTTTCTATTTCATCCAAAATAACTTTATCACTGTCTTTAAATTTTTCTTTCTCTTCAAAATGTTCTTTAAAATGCTTGTTCAATAGATGTTCACTAATTTTCATGCAAAAACATTCATTATTTCTTTTAACAGCAGGTTATTTCATAGATTTCGCAATGTTAAAAGTCACTTCTTGATCGTTAACTCTCATAGTTAATTCTCTTTTGAACATCGATTTCACAATGTTAAAAGTCACTTCTTGATCATTTACTCTCATAGTTAATTCTCCTTTTTGAACATCTCAATAGCTTTTCCAGTAGCTAAAAATGGTCTCCCTAAAATGATAGGTATTTCTTTATCTTCCTATTTTTCAGTAGCTAAAAACGATCTCCATAAAATGATAGGTATTTTTTTATCTTCTTCCATATCTAAAATAATGAAATCCACAGGAAAGATAAATTTGTCAACTATNCTTTTAAATTTGTATGCGTAGTTTAGGAGCTGCAGACCTTGAATTTTACGACCCAATTTTTGAGAGAAGTTTTAGAAGAATTAAGAATTTGAAAAGACTCCATGAATTTAATGTAAAAATGACAGATTAAGAATATAATGAATATTCAGATTTTGATTATAATGCTAGTAGCTGCAAAAGAGCAAACTCCAAGAGAGTAACTAATTTTTAAGAATATATGCTTACTATTTTAATTTCTTAGGTCATTGCAAAGAAGTTAGATCATTATGTAGAAAGTTATCCTTAAGAGCCCCTAAATATTGAGGAAAATTTATTTGGACAATTGATCGAAACTAACTCTTTTGAAAGTAGTCATGAGATATACAATCCTTATTCCGATTATTACAAGCTAGGTTAGAAAAATCATTTGAAATTTAACTAGAATAATATTTTTGGAGGATATTCAATTTAAGCAGACATGTAATTGGAATAGTCGGGGATATTTACAAAATGAGGATAAGGATTTATTAGAGGAGGTTGCTATTCAAATGTAGAGTGAGTTGGAGAGTCAAGGGGCTGCAATTACAAATATGAAAAATAAACTCATATAAATGAAGATAAGACCAATGGAAGAAATTCCTTAGGAATTGAAAAAATCTATTTCGTCAACCAAGATAAATATAGAAAGATCACCTCCACTATTTCCTCAGAGAATTTTGATACAAAAATTAGACCAACTATTCTTAAGATTTATAAAAGAATTCAGAAAATTAACTATAAATATTATGTTTGTCGATGCATTAGAATAAATGCCCAGCTATGTGAAGTTTAAGAAGGAGAATCTTGATGAAAAAAGGAAGTCTAAGGATCATGCAATAACTAGCTTTATGAATGAGATAATTGAGCCAATAATATATTTTATAGTAGTATCCCAAGAGAATGAATTAGAAGATAACTTGAAACAAAAGAGTAATATAAAGGGATTTGATCCTAAATCTGAATTATTTAGAGAAAATCCGATCCAAAATTTGGGAGATCTTAAATTATCGTATAGAGATCCATTTTTTATAAAATTTAAGGATAAAATTAATATGCAAATTGAGAAAATTACTGGAAGAATATTGGATCTAGAAAGAAAAATGAGGAATTATAATCTGAATCAATCTAAAAAGGAAGAGCTGAAAGCAAAAATATAATTTGAGGATTTAGTAGGAATTCCATTATCTGAAAAAGATTGGGCGATTGATCAAGGATTACTTAAATGGAATTTTGATCCTAATGGATTTCTTTGTCGGGCTGGAGATATTAAACCAAGCACTTCGTGGGAGGCACCTCATGGTTATCTTTGTTAGTGTACTTATTAATGAAAGTGTGTTTTTCTTTATGTGTTGAACTCTATTATGTAGGTGTCTTTAAGTTTGTTGATTGTTGTCAGATGGGGCTTTCGGTGGGGATCTTCCTATTTTGGTCTGGGGAAGCTTCTAAAACAATAAATTTGGAGTTTTGTGCAGTGTCAAGAAATGGCCAGAAAATGCCTTGGTTTTGAGCTCTGAAATTGAGCTCAAACAGTGGGGAAAGTGGCTAGGAAATGGTTAGAATGAGCTTAGAAAGTCTTGGAGAAGCTTTGGACGCAATTTGGCAAAGTTTCCCCAAGGAAATGTGCACTCTCTATGTTTGGTCGTGGGATATGATGTTTAAATAGAGGGGAAAGAGTGGCCACCAGGACTGGCCAATGAGTGCAAAGGCCAGCTTAGGTGGAGGGAAGAGAAGCTATAAAGTCCAATGGGAGTGAGCCAAGTCAGCAAGTTTTAAATTTGGGTTTTGTCCATGGGGACCTCTCAGTTCTGGTGTTTTCCGGATACTAGGCCGCCCGACAAGGATAAGGCTGGTGGCTAGGTGGTTCAAGGGAGCCTGAGGAAGCCTTAATTGTGATTAGTTGGGTGGCTTGATGGCTGATGGAAAATCTTTCCTTGGTTTAGTCATTTTAGGAAGGGATTCCCTAAATCAAGGGACCCTTGGTCCATGGCTCAACTAGGTTGCGCTAGGTGGATCTAACTTGGTTCCTTGAGCTCCAATGTTGGCTGTGGTAACCACCATTTGATCAATTTAAATGGGTTTGGTCAAGATTTGGGGTTGGGTTCAAATTTGGACTTTTGGTTTGAACTTGGGTCTAGGTTGGATTTGGGCTAAGACTTTGGCCAATTGATTTATCAAATTGATATGGATGATTGTCATGAAAAGTTTGGAAGAAGAATTGAGTGATTTTGGAGTTCACTTTAGTGGAATTTGGTTCATGGTCAATTTTGGGACATTTGGGCTAGACTTGAGTTTGGATTGGGCTAGAGTTTGGATTTAGGTCAATTGAAGGTTCAAGTTGGTTCAAGAGATTGTGATGAAGAGTTTTGGATATCAATTGNGATCAAATTGATATGAATGATTGTCATGAAAAGTTTGGAAGAAGAATTAAGTGATTTTGGAGTTCAATTTAGTGGAATTTGGTTCATGGTCAATTTTGGGGCATTTGGGCTAGACTTGAGTTTGGATTGGGCTAGGGTTTGGATTTAGGTCAATTGAAGGTTCAAGTTGGTTCAAGAGATTGTGATGAAGAGTTTTGGATATCAATTGAGTGGAAATTGTGGAGTTATGAAGTTTAATTTGGGAGATTTTAAATTTTGAGGCAAAATTGGAGTTGGAATTGGGCTTGGCTTTAGTCTCAATTGGGATTTATTATGATGAATTTTGATTTAGAATTGAAATTGGGTGAGATTGAAGTCAATTTGGTGGAATTTGAGAATGATTTGGGCATTTTGGCACTTAGGGGCAATTTAGGGATTTTGGTCAAAAGGGGTCAATTTAATCAGATTGGGCTCAATGGAGTGGTTCAAATTGATTTTGGGGAGATTTGAAATAATTTTGGAGAATTTGGGATTTTTTGGAATTTTTGGAGTATGAAGGGTATTTTGGTAATTTTGGGGGGTATTTAAGGGATTTAAAAATTTTGGGATATTTTGGTCAACTTGAGTGATTTGGAAGAGTTTGAAATAATTTTGAAGAGACTTAGAGAATTTGGATAATTTTTGAAAAATTTTGGGTTTAGGAGCAATTTAGTAATTTGAGAAAGTTGGGGCTAAGAAGGGTCAATATNCTGAAGGGTATTTTGGTAATTTTGGGGGGTATTTAAGGGATTTTTAAAATTTTGGGATATTTTGGTCAACTTGAGTGATTTGGAAGAGTTTGAAATAATTTTGAAGAAACTTAGAGAATTTGGATAATTTTGGGAATTTTTGAAAAATTTTGGGTTTAGGAGCAATTTAGTAATTTGAGAAAGTTGGGGCTAAGAAGGGTCAATATTGGGAATTTGGCAAAATTGGGATTGATTGAGAATGTTAATCATGAGGTCACCCTATTTGAGCTATGAGACCAAGGAAACTCTCATTTTGGGTCCTCCAAGTGTTGGTCTTAGTCAAACCCTAGCCTAAGGCTAATTGTTTAGGGGACCATCCACATGACTTTCCAATAGAGTAACGGATCAAGCTGGGCATGTTTGGTTGAGGTTGAGGTTGTGAGTGCAGGCGTAAGTGTATGTGTGCTAGGCTGACAAGACTACACCACCCAGGACTAACTCTATGGCCAAACAGTCCTATGCAAACTCCTCTTGAGCTCCCCCATATTGGTCCCACTTACTAAGTGCTAGAGCTTAGAACCAACATGTGGAACTTCAAGATGAGCAAAGAAGAGTTTTAGAATTTCTAATGGTGAGGGCTCCTTTACTAGTCTTCTAGGAATAATCACCAGAAAAGTCATATGGCTAGAACCTAGGCTTCTAAAGAAGATACTAGACCTCAACTAAAAGTGAGGTCAACAAATGGACCCCCAATAGGTGTGGTGTTCCGGGCGAGCACATCGCACGTATTAGCATTGACCTAAAAGATAAAAAAAACCAACACAACTTTCTGAACCAACATGCTAAGAACATAACAGAAGAAATGTGGAGAAGATTTTCTCTGGGCAATATCAACGGAATCCTCGATTAAATTTGAATACTCCAAAACTCTCATAGAGGATTGGAGGATGTCAATTTCTAGGGTGAATTTGAAATTCACAAGGTGATTTGTGCTTGCTAACCTAAGTGAGGGGCTACATGACAGATTTGCGGAGATAGCCACCAGGGAAACTAACGACCGTTGATAAGATTCAATTTTGATTTTTAATTTTTAATTCTGATTTTGATTTTGATTTTGTGAAAATTTAATTTCAGAAGGAAGAAATATGTGAAGAGACCAGATTGAGATGGAATGCACTGGAACTCACATCCAACTCAAAAGGTCGGTCAAAAGAAAGGAGTGCTACATTAGGAAGGAAAACATGGAGATTCACATCCAACCCAGGAGGTAACTGACCGACTTTTTTTTGTAATCGACAAATGCAAGAATTTGATGACGCTACTAAAAGATTTAATTTCCAGCAACGGTGTCCAAAGACTTAATCGCGACTTTATAGATGTGTCTGATTTGGTTAAGATGTATAATTATAATATTCAATACTATTAAAGTCAAATTTGTCAACGCAAGTATACATATCGCTCAAGTAATATAGGGCTTTAATGGAGTCCTAGATATTGATCCCACAGGAAGTGGTTTAGAATTACAGATTAAGACTTTAGAAAAGCAAGACTTTAATCACAACAGTGACGTTAAATTTCCTTATTTGTCACTAATAGGCAATTGAAATAAATAGATAATTTTAATAACTAATAAATAATTAATGATATAAAGTAGGGTTTAATTATGGCATTCAATATATAAGAAAGCATCATTCTCATTGTCAAGAAATTATAGTGAATGGATAAAATAAATTAGTTCAATTTATATTGTGTCAAATAGGAGCATACATATTATTTATCCTTTGGTCCAGGCATAAAGAACATTGACTAATCCTATGCTTGGTTACTGATTATGCAGTTAGGCTGGGAGAATAACGACTCTCACTTCGGAGCTCCCACGTTCCCCTCACCTGAGGGCTAACATCTACACATCAGCACCCAAACGATAGGACCGAATTGAGGATTTTAATTTGTCACTCTAAAATCTCCAATTCTTCGCCCGATAATAATATTTTCCTATTTATTTGCACCCAACATCCAAGGTCTTTGACCTCCCTGAATTTTGGATGTAACCTTCACTTTAGTTGTAAAACTCAACATATTTTAACAAATAAATTGGCCAGATTGAAAGTAAAATTAATATTGAAGTGAAAAGATCATCACAATTTATTAAACATTTTTATGGCTTCACCAATTCAAATTACCATTTCTAAGTGAAAAGATCATCACAATTTCTTAAACATAGCCAGATTGAAAGTAAATTAAGATCGAAGTGAAAATATCATCACAATTTCTTAAACATTTTCTTAGTTTCACCAATTCAAATCACCATTTCACAAATCTCGAGACAAGGAGAAAAATAGAGAAAACTACTCAGAACTCATAGGGAAAACACAACAAAACTCAGAATTCATATATAAAATCAAAGTCATA
>JXCR01130113.1:81497-98099 GCA_002079205.1 Phalaenopsis hybrid cultivar
CACCGTCGGCGGCCTCGAGGGCGCCGTCGGCGGGCTTCTAGAGAATTTTTGTCCTGTAGTCTCTAGAAAATCTCGCTAATAGATCTAACTTGTGTCACCACTCTTCGTTATACCCTTTAGATCCTTTGGATCTTTAGGATGGGGCCGGTATGACAACCCCGTCAAAATCATACTATACCTAGACTTACCCCTCACTTAGATACTAGGTTGACACACTTTTCGTTAGATAGTGTGTTAGGCTAGGATTTAGGGTGCTATGTAGTCTTTTTGATACCTAGCTATTGTTCTTTGCCAGGTTGGTTACCCTATCCAGGTATCTTTCTTTGACATTATGCTTGTGGTGTGACTACTGCATGTTGCATATGTATGGTAGTGTGTTAGGGCTTTCTTGCAGGGAGCCATGCTTATTTATATATACACACACAGGTACCACTATGGGGGGAGCAAATAATGATTTCTGACCCTTTTGCTTGCAGGTTCTATTAGCTCCCCCACTTTTAAGGCATGTCTCATGATACGTTATTTGCATGTGAGCTTTCCCACTGACACTTATTTTCATGCAGGATTGAGTATTTTTATTTTCTCTTTATACTTTTAAAGTTTAGGAGAGTCCTGTAGTAGAAATATGATGCGGGCATGGGTTCTAAGGTGTTTGGCGCGGAAACCACATGGAGGGGACCAGAAGCAGATGTTCATGTCCCGTATCTTAATTCTGCATTTTTTATATTGATGTATAGAATTAGGATCGGACATGTATATACAGAGTCTGACCGCTCTTTTTCTTTTCTGGGATATGTTGTCAAACTCTGCTACACCGACTTTTTATTATTTTGATTTAGCTTGTTTTGCGTTTTACATCATATTGCATGTATGCACTTGCATGTGTATTCTTTGTTTCATTCTGTTGTTTATCTGAGATTTCACAATATAATCTAGGCTCATTAAGAACCCTAAAATTGTAATTTTCTAGAAAATCCTAAATAAAATATTCAAGATAATTAAAATTTAGGATTAAAATATTCAAGATTTAAAAATTTTAACATTTACTTTCCTGCATATATTAATAGGGCATCCACAATACTTAAGGACTACTCTAGATAACTGCATCATATTTGCATGTCTCGAAGAGGAGCCCCCGTGCTTCTTCAACCTAACTGGCTCAGCATACATTTTCATAGGTAGTTGTCTAGTGCGGTTAGGGTGTTAGAAGGCTCCCCGATTCAGACGGGGTGCAAGTCCTTTTGTTCGGAGTGTTTCCAGCTTTGTAGCTAAACCTCCACTTTCTTTTCCTTCCTGAGGCATCCTTGCCACTTTAGCAGGTATAAGTCCCACCTCTTAGAGCTCCAGCTTATAGTCATAGAATAGAGTTTCCTTCCTTTGACCTTAGAGCTACCGAGGTTCCCGTGGACGACGCAATTCACGGAATGCTGACCAAGAACAAAAGGAAATGTTAGGTCGACTACCTTCACGACCAGGTATACTTGGGTCCTAGTTGCTGTGTATGACAGGTCCATGGTACCCAGACCCATTTACCTCTACGTTCTAGGATTACTCTACCTTCCTTTTGTTGAGCCCCTTTGATCTATGTCGCTCCTTTGACCTCATCAATATCATTTTGATGGCCCGATGCTGATGAGCTACCGCCTATTTGGGATACAATGATTTGTTCTCTACCCTTATGGCTCAGACAGACGCTTTGACGTATTGGGATATCTCTGTCAAGATTATTTAGGTTATTTTGTGGGCCCCGTGTGTTAATGATTCGCTACTCATTTAGGATGCGAGAGACTCACTCTCTGCCCGATGGCTTAGCACGAGCTTTGAAGCATCAGGACTGTTTCCACATGGAATAACCTTCTTTTGATTTCTTATACCCCAAGTTCAAGATAATCCAAGCAAAACTCTTTTATCGAGAGTATTCTTGTGTAACCCCCAATATGTAATTAACCAAGTGGGATACGTCCTCTTGGGATTTTTCTTAGCCCCAGAACAGACACCTACACCTGACTCTTTGATTTTTGGTAGTCTACGTAGGTATTCTTTCACTGATATCAATTTAAGGTGATTTCACCCATTCTTGTTTGGGCGGACACTCTTAACATATCTTTGCAAAGTTTACCGCACGTAGGCTCTCCATGTTTTGTGTTTTTCTCTTGCTTGTTGCTTTGTCGAATGTCCATTCTTATTTGGTCCCTCTCCTCTTTGAATCACTGATTTGATTCGAGTGGGAGATTTATTTGAATAAGTTAAGTATAAGACAATCGATAGGCTGACGACTCCTTCTAAAATAAAAAAGAGAAAAATATGGCGACTCCTTCTAAAATAAAAGAGAGAAAAATAAATGAAAACACAAACATTATTGGTGGTATCTTGCACATCATTACTTTAAAGACATACCAAACTTATAATGAAATACCCAATTTTGAGTAATGTTCAAATGGTGGTAATGTTACTTACAATGAATGGGATTCATAATCCTTGGAGATATGGTACTTCATCTCACTGTTTGTTCATTTCATTTTGGAAATTTGCTGAAGCACTCTGGTAAATTGGCTTGTCACACTATTTTTAATTTGTTTTTAGGCTAGTATGGATGGTAGCTTTAAAAATGACAAGGCTGGTGGTGACTTTATTGTTAGGGACTGGTAAATTGGCTTTCGGACTGCGTTATTCTTCCATTCGACATCACCAGGTGATTGATATTATCTTTTATTAGATTTTGTTATAGTTTCTCTATAGTTAGAAGATAAATTTACTCTTTAAGGTAGCTTAAATTGACAAAATAGTAGTTCACTGTATGATAATTTAGTAGTCCATTTGTATTATACTTAAAGAAAGCTTCATTGTCATAATCCAATTTTAGCTCTGAGAAGTAGTCACCATCTTTTTTCCATGCAAGGGTGTAGAACTTTGTTTCTGAAAATAAAATTTAAATCTAGTTGGAAATGGAAGAATACTTAAGTATTTGATTTTTCTTTTCACAGGGAAAGATTGGGAACCATATTTTTTTTGGCTGCATTAGAAAGATTTTTTCCTCTTTCATAGGGAAAGAATAGGAACCATATTTTCTCAGCTGCTATTTTCTTTAAACTTTCATTATTTATATGAAGCAGAATTAGAATTTTGATGGTAATTAAATAATAATAATGTTGATAACAATGTTGAGTATATTATGTTAGCTTGAGATATTATGCTTGAAATGCAGTGCTGCTAATAGGTGTTAATGAAGTTTTTAAGTTTTTGAGCATGAAGGGAAATTATTTGATGAGATCCTCTCGAATGTAATCATTTGTGACAAAATATGAGTGATGCATGTTTTATGCATCGCGTAACCTATACTGGAGAATTGAGGTCAGCAACTCCCATTTAGGTAAGATGGCAGACCCCTTCGCTCCACTTCTCTATGTCCCTCCTCTTTCTCTCCCTCTCCCTCTATCTCCCTGTGGAACAGCTTGGATGGCCACAGAACTTCGTTGTCAACAATTTTTTACTCCATTCTTGGGTAAGTAGAATTTCATTAGTTCCTAAATTTTTTTGACTGATATATTTTTTTTTAATAATTGCAAGATAATGAGCTCAAGGTATTCAGGGAAGTCCGAGCAAGTAATGTGCCGCTGTGGGCTACCATCCTTATTACTCATGTCATGCCAGCCATATAGCTACAGGCGGCAATTATATAGGTGTCGGTGGTGGCACACGAACCGGAGGACTGCAATTTCTTCAGGTGGGCCGACAGCTCATCTATTTCTACAATATGCCAACTGGACATCGTTGCTCAGAGTTTGACAGTATCACAACTTGAGATAACCTCTTGTGGTTTGAGTGCTTCCATTCCTATGATATTCCAGTCAGACATGTTTTCTCAGGGTTTTGGGGTGTCAAAACCGGGCAACATTCCTCATGATATGCTTCCACATTTTAAATTCAATATTGTCATTTTTTCCCTTTAATTTTAACATGTTATTTTTTTTTGGGTCTCATGAGTGATGTAAATGTAAAAAGTACATTGTGAGATATGTAAATGCAGAAAAATTAGTTGTTTTATTATTAGTATTTTGTAGAAGCTTAAAATTTTTACCNTATTGATATAATTTTTTAATAATTGCAAGACAATGAGCTCAAGGTATTCAGAGAAGTCCGAGCAAGTAATTTGTCGCTGTGGGCTACCATTCTTATTACTCATGTCACGCCAGCCATACAGCTACAGACGGCAATTATATAGGTGTCAGTGGTGGTACACGAACCGGAGGACTGCAATTTCTTCAGGTGGGCCGACAGCACGTCCGTTTCTACAATATGCCAACTGGTCATCATTGCTCAGAGTTTGACAGTATCACAACTTGAGATAACCTCTTGTGGTTTGAGTGCTTCCATTCTTATGATATTCCAGTCAGACATGTTTGCTCAGGGTTTTGGGGTGTCAAAACCGGGCAACATTTCTCATGATATGCTTCCACATTTTAAATTCAATATTGTCATTTTTTCCCTTTTAATTTTAACATGTTATTTTTTATTTTTTTTGGGTCTCATGAGTGATGTAAATGTAAAAAGTACAGTGTGAGATATGTAAATGCAGAAAAATTAGTTGTTTTATTATTAGTATTTTGTAGAAGCTTAAAATTTTTACCTACACACAACTCAACTCTTTTGTATTTTCATGTGTGTGAGTTTTAAACTCCCCTCTCTGTGACTGGGAAATGAGTAAACTTTTCTTCTATGAATTCATGAATCTTTACTTTTATATTCCTTATATGATTGCATTAAAAATGTTAGTAAATTTGTAAATAGTAATTTTGGGAGGGTCTGTATTTGTTGAATGAGTCTGAAGAGGGTTAATTGATTCTAAAATATCTAAGGGATAAATATTGCAGTTTTGTTGAGAACATTGTAAATTTTAAGTACTAGATTATTCATTAATTAAAAAAATTTGCAAANCACTTTTATATTCCCTATATGATTGCATTAAAAAGGTTGGTAAATTTGTAAATAGTAATTTTTGGGAGGGTCTGTATTTGTTGAGTGAGTCTGAAGAGGAGGGTATTATGATTCTAAAATATCTAAGGGATAGATATTGCAGTTTTGTTGAGAACATTGTAAATTTTAAGTACTAGATTATTCATTAATTAAAAAAATTTGCAAATCAGCTGTTTACAAAATGCACAAACCAAACAATTAAACAGCTTATCCAAAATAGGGGCATAATTGTCATTTATCCAAAATCAGTTGTTTTTCAAATGCACTATCCAAACAGTAAGACAGCTTAGCCGGATCAGCTGCTGATCCGGATAAGTTGGATAAGCTGTGGCTGCCCCAAACAGACCCTTAGAAACAATCTAAAGCTTATTTTTATTTCAAAAAAATGTATCGGCCAAATTGGTATAGATAAGGTGCTTAAATTCTGTTTTTAAACTTTATATGAATTTTTNTAAAATCAGTTGTTTTTTAAATGCACTATCCAAACAGTCAGACAGCTTAGCCGGATCAGCTGCTGATACGAATAAGTTGGATAAGCTGCAGCTGCCCCAAACAGACCCTTAGAAACAACCTAAAGCTTATTTTTATTTCAAAAAAAAATGTATCGGCCAAATTGGTATAGACAAGTGCTTAAATTCTGTTTTTAAATTTTATATGAATTTTTAGTTTGACAAGTTTCAATAATTTTTAAAGTAAATAGAAAATTAGTATTTCTAAGTTGAATATGAGATATTCTTACACCTAGTTCTAGGTTGATTTATTAGATTTTTTCCTAAGTTATACTGCAATATTTCTGAGACAAAATTATAGGAAACTCTACTGAAACCCATAATCTCAAATCAACANGTTTGACAAGTTTCAATAATTTTTAAAGTAAATAGAAAATCAGTATTTCTAAGTTGAATATGAGATATTCTTACACCCTAGTTCTAGGTTGATTTATTAGAATTTTTCATAAGTTATACTGCAATATTTCTGAGACAAAATTATAGGAAACTCTACTGAAACCCATAATCTCAAATCAACAAATTTGGTTTTTAAAGTTATTTGGTTACTTGAGGACAAGTAACGTTTAAGTTTGGGGGAATTCGATACGCCTAAAAATTACCTAATTTTTATATAACTTTCATGCTTAATGATATTGAACTTTAAATAGAGGTATTTTTGCATGTTTTTGGTTTCAGATACAAGAAATGGTGTTCTAGAGAAAATGAAGCAAAAATGGTGCAATTTGGAGACAAAATGAGCAATGAAGAAAATTCTGATCTAGCACATTTCAATATGTATTTCTATGCTTAATATCCTTTATATTTATTACATGTTTTTGAATGAAATTACACTTTAAGGAAATGTTGTTTTCATGCTTATCTTGTAGGTACAACAGTTAGGAGCAAAACGAGCTGAAACGGGGTGAAACAGAACGAAACAAGGCAAAACGGTGGAGTTGTTAGCAGGGTGGGCCTAGGCACCACTCACAGTGGGAAAATGGCGCCTAAGCACCAAAAACTGGTGCATAGGCACCTAAGACGGTTATTGGACAGATTTTGGGCGATTATGGGATATTCTGGGATGTTCTAGAAGACTCGTGGTTGTTATGCACCCCAAAGAGTGGTACAATGAATCTAAACATTTGGAATGTGAATAAGAGTGTCTCTTAGAGTGAAGTGTCTCTTAAAAAAAAGAGGTGCTTGGCTTCTCTTTAAAAAGGGGGACTGGTGTCTTTTTGGAGAGGAGTCTAGAAGGGGAGTTTAGGAGAGATTTGGAGAGGAGTTTGGTGTGCCTCTTCAAGGTGGTGGTGTGTGTGTGTGTGTGTGTGTGTGTTTATAAGAGGAGAAGTCTCTTCTAGAGTCTTGGTGGCTTTTAGGACGTTGGAAGAGGTGTAAGGGATTGTTATTTGTTGTGCAAGGAGGGCATGAATCTTCTGTAAAAATAAGACTTCGAATCTTTTGTATTTTCTTTGAATTATTGTAACATTTTTTCCAATGTCATTTGTAATGTGGAATCCATGTGTTTTATTCATGCTTAGTGAGTAGTTTTTCTTACTCTTTCTCCTTGTGATGAGAATTAATCATGTGTAGGATTATAATGGTTTGAAGATTTCTTTTATTTCAAAATTGTGATAGTTTTTACTTGAATTTCATTTACATTACAATAAAGTTCTATTGTAGTGTTAAAATTCATTGTAATTAAATTAAGATTCGAGAGGGCTGTGTAATTCTCAACAAAGTGGAACCACATTTGATTTCATGGATGATAATGTAGTCTACAAGGTNCAAAAGGTCTTGATATTAAAGAACCACCAGCCACAGCATCCATAATCGATCTAAGAGATCCCGCTAATCAATTATAAAAAGATTGAATTATCAACCAATCTGGAAACGAATGATGAGGGCACTTCCTAAGAAGATCTTTAAATCTCTCCCAAGCTTCATATATCGACTTTCCATCAATCTGAGAACGATGTTATGTCATTTCTAAGTTTAGCAGTTTTGGGTGGAGGGAAATATTTGGATATAAATTTCTGTGAAAGTGATGTTATGTCATTTCTAAGTTTAGCAGTTTCGGATGGAGGGAAATATTTGGATAGAAATTTCTGTGAAAGTTGGATCTTTAAATCTCTCCCAAGCTTCATATATTGACTCTCCATCAATCTGACAGAACGATGTTGTCAATTCTAAGTTTAGCAGTTTTTGATGGAGGAAAATATTTGGATAAAAATTTCTGTGAATGTTTGATCGCGACTTTACATATGCTTAAAAATGTAAGTAATTAATAATGTTGCTAAAAAATTTAATTCCTCAAAAACTGTACCAAAACTTAATAATAATTATAGATTTGATAAAGATGTATGTATAAAATATTCAATAATTGTAAAGTCACACTTATCAACACAAGTANTCCAAATGAGAACTAAATTAGTTCTTTCGCATAAGTCCAAAACTTTTTCAAGATAATTTAAGCAATTGTCAAATGATGTTCCAAATACAGAGAAATCATCCATAAATACTTCCAATCCATCATCAATTATCAAATGATGTTTCAAATACAGAGAAATCATCCATAAATACTTCCAATCCATCATCAATTAATAAATGATGTTCCAAATACAAAGAAATCATCCATAAATACTTCCAATCCATCATCAATTAACTTCTAAATATAAACATCATACATCTCTAGAATGTTGCAGGTGCATTACATAATTCAAAATACATTCTTCGAAAAGCAAAAGTTCTAAAAGGACTAGTAAATGTTGTCTTTTCTTGATCCTCGGGAGCAATAAGAATTCGATAGTAACCGGTATATCTATCTAAAAAACAAAAATATTTGTGCCCAGCAAGTCTATCTACTATTTGGTCTAAAAAAGGTAAAGAGAAGTGATCTTTCCTAGTGGCAGTGTTTATCTATAATCAAAGCAAATACGCCGCCCAGTAACTTGTCTGATAGGTATTAATTCATTATTCTCTTTTATTTCAATAGTCACTCCTCCTTTCTTAGGAACACAATGAATTGGATATATAATTTCAGTGTCCAACCATTTCAAAATTTCCTTCTTGACTACTTCTTTCATCATTGGGTTTAATCTCCTTTGTGGATCAACTCTTAGTTTATATTGTTCTTAGCATAATTTTGTGCATATAGATCGAAGGACGGATTCCCTTAATATCAGCTACGGTCCAACTAAAAGCTTTCTTATATCTTGTTAATGTATCCAAAAGTCTTTGCTCTTGCAAATCATTTAATTCTGAAGATATAATAACAACTAGCGTAGATGAGTTTTCAAGAAACACATACTTCAAATGATTAGGCAATATTTTCAACTCAAGTTCAGGTGGTTTTTTAATTGACGAAACTAAATTCTTATCAGCATTTCCTGTAATATCCAGCATCTCAAATCTTTCCTGAACATAATATAACTCTTCATTTTCTATTTCATCCAAAATAACTTTATCACTGTCTTTAAATTGTTCTTTCTCTTTAAAATGTTCTTTAAAATGCTTGCTCAATAGATGTTCACTAATTTTCATGCAAAAACATTCATTATTTCTTTTAACAGCAGGTTATTTCATAGATTTCGCAATGTTAAAAGTCACTTCTTGATCGTTAACTCTCATAGTTAATTCCCTTTTGAACATCGATTTCACAATGTTAAAAGTCACTTCTTGATCATTTACTCTCATAGTTAATTCTCCTTTTTGAACATCTCAATAGCTTTTCCAGTAGCTAAAAATGGTCTCCCTAAAATGATAGGTATTTCTTTATCTTCCTATTTTTCAGTAGCTAAAAACGATCTCCTTAAAATGATAGGTATTTCTTTATCTTCTTCCATATCTAAAATAAAGAAATCCACAGGAAAGATAAATTTGTCAACTATTACTAACACATCTTCTATAACTTTTTAGGATAAGTAACTGAACGATCCGCTAACTGAAGAGTTACAGAAGTAGGTGAGACTTCTCCTAATCCTAATCTTTTGAAGATTGATAGAGGCATANGATTCAGACTCTCTACACTTTTTCACACTTCAATTTGGAGCCTCTCTAACCTCCAATACCTCTAGAGTCGGCCAAAGTCTTCTCTTTAAAGATGTGGATGAGTTTTCCCAAGAGTTTCCTAAGCATCCCTTCAAAATTTGTCCTCATCCAAAGCCTAGTTAGACATAACCGCCGAGCTCGCCGTTGGCGGCCTCAAGGGCGTCGTCGGTGGACCTTCTTAATGAATTAATTTTGGAGTCTCGTGAAAATCTCACCGTCGGCGGGGTCGATGGCGCCGTCGACGCCCTAGTTCAATTCTTTGCATTTTGGCCTTTTCACTCAAAATTTGCTTTTTTTGCATCTTTTTGCTCCAATGACCCTATTTCATCATTCCTGCAACAAAACATCAAAAATACATTTCTTTAAAGTGCAATATCATCAAAAATAGTATAAAATAGGTATGAAAATCTCAACATATTTTCCTTTGGTCAATGTTCTCCCCAAGTTCTAATAGATCCAGGTGCTAACAAAATTAACCACATCTTGGCCTTATCCCTAAGTGAAAAAGGAAAAAGTCTAAGTCTAACAGCATCGTTCGAAATGCTGTCATATTTAAAGGTAGCACAAAGTTCTAAATTAGGATCTTCATTTGGTGTACCTCTGAATTGATTGTTTNTCAAAAGGTTTTGATATTAAAGAACCACCAGCCACAGCATCTATAATCGATCTAAGAGATCCCACTAATCCATTATAAAAAGTTTGAATTATCAACCAATCTGGAAACAAATGATGAGGGCATTTCCTAAGAAGATCTTTAAATCTCTCCCAAGCTTCATATATTGACTCTCCATCAATCTGACAGAACGATGTTATGTCATTTCTAAGTTTAGCAGTTTTGGATGGAGGAAAATATTTGGATAGAAATTTCTGTGAATGTTTGATCGCGATTTTACATATGCTTAAAAATGTAAGTAATTAATAATGTTGCTAAAAAATTTAATTCCTCAAAAATTGTACCAAAACTTAATAATAATTATAGATTTGATAAAGATGTATGTATAAAATATTATGTATAAAATATTCAATAATTGTAAAGTCACACTTATCAACACAAGTATACGTATTGCTCAAGTAATATAGGGCTCTAATGGAGTCCTAGATATTGATCCCATAGGGAGTAATATTAGAACTACGAACTAAGACTTTAGAAAAGCAATATTTTAATCACAACAATGGAATTCAATTTGCTTATCTGTCACTAATAGGCAATTGAAATAAATATGCAATTTAATAACTATTAAATAACTAAATATACTAATGAGGTTTTTTATGTGATATTCAATATATAAGAAAGCATCCTTCTCCTTGTCAAGAATTTATAGTGAATGGATAAGGTAAATCAATTTAAATTATATTGTGTCAAAAAGGAGCATACCTACTCTTTACCCTTTGGTCCACACATAAAGAACATTGACTAATCCTATGCTTGTTTACTGAATCTGCAGCTAGGCTGGGAGGATACTGGCTCTCACTTTGGAGCTCCCAAGTTTCCCTCGCCTGCGGGCTAACATCTACACTTCTGCACCCAAACGATAGGACCGAATTGGGAATTTTAGTTTGTCACCCTAAAATCTCCAATTTTACGCCTGATAATTTTTTTCCCTACTTATTTGCACCCAACTAAGTATAATTAGGATTAATTAATTAATTAGATTAAATTAAGGTTAAGTATAATTAGGATTTAAGGTTAATTAAACCTAATGTAGGTAAGGTTTAATTAATTAATTAGACTTAGTTAGGGTTAAGTTTAATTAAGGTTTAAGATTAATTAAACCTAATTTAGGTAAGGTTTAATTGATTAATTAGACTTAATTAGAGTTAAGTCAAATTAGGGTTTTAGAGTAATTAAACTTAATTTATGTAAGGTTTAAGTGATTAATTAGAATTTCTTAATCAAAACTTTATATCTTCATACCTATTCAAAGAGAGAAACTAAATGTTAGACTTCATTTAGTTTCTAACAGCATCGTTCAAAACTCTGTCATATTTAAAGGTAGCACAAAGTTCTAAATTAGGATCTTCATTTGGTGTACCTCTGAATTGATTGTTTTGTACCATTTGGATAATAGCAGGTTTAAGCTCAAATGAATTAGCAGCTACATCCAGATTTTAAATAGATAAGTGAATTTCATCTATTGTAGGATTTGCATAATCTAGTAGAGGTCTAAGTTGGTGTTCATTTTCTATTCCTTGATTGTTCACATTGTTTTCCATCGTGTCAGGATTTTTAGGTTCTTTTCTTAGTTTTCTAAATCTTCTAACAGTGCGTTCTAATTCTGAATCATAGGGTATAAGATTTTTAGGTCCAAATTTACACATACAGTTTTAAATTAGTACACAGTAATATAATTAACTAAATATGAAAATAAGTTACAATTCAAGTGAAAATTTTCTAATAATCCTAATTTGTCTCTTACTCTAATTGTAATTTTGTTTACTCACTCCCCGGCAACGGCGCTAAAAACTTGACCGCAACTTTATATATGCTTAAAAATATCAGTAATTAATACTGCTACTAAAACATTTAATTCCTCAACAACCGTAACAACACTTAATAACAGTTATAGATTTGATAAAGGTGTATGTATAAAATATTCAATAATTGTAAAGTCTTAATAATGGTTATAGATTCGATAAAGATGTATATATAAAATATTCAATAATGGTAAAGTCACACTTATCAATGCAAGTATACGTATCACTCAAGTAATATAGGGCTCTAATGGAGTCTTAGATATCAATCCCACAGGGAGTAATAAATAAAGATGTATGTATAAAATATTCAATAATTGTAAAGTCACACTTATCAATGCAAGTATACGTATCACTCAAGTAATATAGGGCTCTAATGGAGTCTTAGATATCAATCCCACAGGGAGTAATACGTATCACTCAAGTAATATAGGGCTCTAATGGAGTCTTAGATATCAATCCCACAGGGAGTAATAATATCGCACAAGTAATATAGGGCTCTAATGGAGTACTAGATATCAATCCCACAGGGAGTGGTTTAGAACTAGCTCAAGTAATATAGGGCTCTAATGGAGTCCTAGATATCGATCCCACAGGAAGTGGTTTAGAAATCAAGTAATATAGGGCTCTAATGGAGTCCTAGATATCGATCCCACAGGGAGTAATATTAGAATTATGTATAAAATATTCAATAATTGTAAAGTCACACTTATCAACGCAAGTATATGTATCGCTCAAATAATATAGGGCTCTTGTGGAGTCCTAGATATCGATCCCACAGGGAGTAATATTAGAACTACGAACTAAGACTTTAGAAAAGCAATACTTTAATCACAACAATGGAATTCAATTTGTTTATCTGTCACTAATAGGCAATTGAAATAAATATGCAATTTAATAACTATTAAATAACTAAATATACTAATTAGGTTTTTAATGTGATATTCAATATATAAGAAAGCATCCTTCTCCTTATCAAGAAATTATAGTGAATAAATAAAGTGAATTAGTTCATATTAGATTGTGCCAAATAGGAGCATACATATTTTTTACCCTTTGGTCCAGGCATAAAGAACATTGACTAATCCTACGCTTGTTTACTGAATCTGTAGCTAGGTTGGGAGGATACCGGCTCTCACTTCCGAGCTCCCACGTTCCCCTTGCTTGAGGGCTAACATCTACACTTCAGCACCCAAACAATAGGACCGAATTGGGGATTTTAGTCTGCCACTCTAAAATACAATTCTACGCCCGATAATAATATTTCCCTATTTATTTGCACCCAACTTCTGCGGGCTAACATCTACACATCAGCACCCAAACGATAGGACCGAATTGGGGATTTTAGTCTGTCAGGCCTGAGGGCTAACATCTACACTTCAACACCCAAACGATAGGACCAAATTGAGGATTTTAGTCTGTCACACCTGATGGCTAACATCTACACTTCAGCACCTAAACGATAGGACCGAATTGGGGATTTTAGTCTGTCACTCAAAATTCAATTCTACATTCGATAATTTTATTTTCCTATTTATTTGCACCCAACTTCCAAGGGCTTTGACATCCCTGAATCTTGGATGTAATCTTCACTTNTAGCAAGTATACGTATCGCTCAAGTAAAACAGGGCTCTAATGGAGTCCTAAATATCGATCCCACATGGAGTAATATTAGAGGCTACGAACTAAGATTTTAGAAAATCAATACTTAATCACAACAATGAAATTCAAACTGCTTATCTATAACTAATAGGCAATTGAAATAAATATGTAATTTTAATATCTCTTAAATAATTAATTCTACTAATGAAGTTTCTAATGTGAAGTTCAATATATAAGAAAGCATCATTCTCCTTGTCAAGAAATTAAAGTGAATGGAAAAAGTGAATTAGTTCAAATTGGATTGTGTCAAGTAGGAGCATACTTATTCTTTACCCTTTGGTCCAGGCATAAAGAATATTGACTGATCCTATGCTTGTTTACTGAATCTGCGGCTATGCTGGGAGGATACCGGCTCTCACTTCGGAGCTCCCGTGTTCCCCTTGCCTAAGGGCTAACATCTACACTTCAGCACCCAAACAATAGGACCGAATTAAGGATTTTAGTCTATCACTCTAAAATTTCCAATTCTACGCCCGATAATTTTATTTCCCTATTTATTTGCACCCAACTTCCAAGGACTTTGACCTCCCTGAATCTTGGATGTAATCATCACTTTAGTTGTAAAACTCAACATACTTTAACAAATAAATTGGACAGATTGAAAGTAAATTAAGATCGAAGTAAAAAGATCATCACAACTTTTTTAACATTCTTAAGGCTCAACCAATTCAAATCACCATTTGACAAAATCTCAAGACAAGGAGAGAGACAAAGAAAACTACTCAAAACTCATGGGGAAGATACGACAAAACTAGGAATTTTTATATAAAAGCAAAGTCATACAAACTACAATAACTAAATACCACTTATCTCTAATTCTTCCCCAAGCAAACTCCTTGAAATTCCTCTGAATCTCTTCCTTTCTTTACAGTACACAAAATTCTTCTTCGAAGCGGAAAAAAGGAAGAAATCTCTCACTTTCCCTCCACTCTTACAATCTCTCGAGGAATTCCTCACAATCTAACCCTAAATTAAACTCTCTACACTCACTTCAACTTCCTCCCCCCTCCGAACTTCTCCCTTTTTTTGGCCAAAAGTTTCTTTTAAAGTTGTAGAAGAGTTTTTTTCAAGAGTTGCCTAAGTATCCCCTCAAAAATAGTCTACATTCAATGCACCTGTTGAGATAACCGTCGATCTCGCCGTCGGCTGCCTCAAAGGCGTCGTCGAGGCTTTCTGGAACATTTGATTCTGAACTCTCGGGAAAAACCCGTCGTCAGCGCCGTTGGGCTTGTCGTCGGTTCCATAGTTCAAATCTTCATATTTTGGTCTTTTTCACTCCAAATTTGCTCATTTTTGCTTCTTTTTGCTCCAATGACCATAATTAAACATACCTGCAACAAAACATCAAAAATATTTTTCTTTAAAGTGCAATACCATCAAAATCAGTGTAAAATAGGTATGAAAATCTCAACATATTTTTCTTTGGTCAGATAGCCACAAAACTGAAACCAAAACCAAAATTAAAATCAACCAAGATAAAATTCACCTCCACAATATTCAAAATATAAGATAACTCAAAATTTAATCACAAACATCACGAAACAATAATTGCAACTAAATTAAGACATCTCTATCGGATGATCGGGAATCACTTGGAGGAGGTAACCTACGGTTGCTAACGAGATTTCCCATGGTCTAAATGAAAGTACGAAATTCATTAAATTGAGTTTAGTAAATTTATATGGACTAAGTGAATCTAATAGAAAATAGTGGTGTCGGAACAAGGGAACCGTAAGATCCTAATCGGTATCGCTCTAATCAACTTTAACATGCTCCCATAAAATATTTAAAGGACTACAACTATATGGCCACCTGATTTGACATCGTAACTTGACACACTAGAAAACTTGAATTTGTCGCGGCGAGGAGCTTGGAGCTAGCATGGTGGGTAGCACGACCATCTTCAACAGCAAAACATTTCTTTCCCAACTAAACCAATTTCCTTTCCTTAGAATTAAACAACAAAGTCATAAGAATTCAAAGTTGTTTGCTTATGCAACGTAAATCCTCAACTCATATGTAGGCCTTTGTATAGTTATGTTGTATAATATAAGCCCTAACTCGTCTTAGAATTCTGAGGTTATCGTTCGTCACGACCTAAATCCTCACATCTTCCAGGCTATTTGTGTGATCTTTTCACACAAATGTAAGCCCTAACAAATAAAATTGCCAGGATGAAACACTCAAATAAATTTCTCCTCAAAACTGAAGCTAAACAATAGGATAAACTGGGAAGTCACTGAGTTTCTCATTCTGATCTATGACATCCCCTAGCTCTTCCTCCTTTAGATTCCACAATAAATGTTCCAAATTTGAGTCATTCCTGTTTCACACCTCTTTGTCTGATTCGTTGAAAAGTCTTATCCTTTGACTCCTTTGAAGATAATATTTCCTGATTTTTATCAAAAGTTTTCTTAGGTGACTTCGGTTATCTAGAATGTAATTAACTATTTTGAATGTAATTACCATTATAGGAAGCTTTTCTGAACTCAACTTAAAATAAACCCTATATAATTCTTCATATTAAATAGGGAAAATTATCGGCAAACAAAACAGTTTCGCAGANCGTTTCACACCTCTTTGTCTGATTCGTTGAAAAGTCTTATCCTTTGACTCATTTGAAGATAATATTTCCTAATTTTTATCAAAAGTTTTCTTAGGTGACTTCGGTTATCTATAATGTAATTAACTATTTTGAATGTAATTACCATTATAGGAAGCTTTTCTGAACTCAGCTTAAAATAAACCCTATATAATTCTTCATATTAAATAGGGAAAATTATCGGCAAACAAAACAGTTTCGCAGACTAAACGGACATCATCTACTTCTTAGTTTATTTGATCGAGTCTCACCCTCAAGTCTTGTGTTTATCTTTTAGGATTGATACTTGGTTTGAGGTACAATGCTCTTTCATTTAAACTATGAAAAATATGAAGTCAGTTTGATTTCATATTTTTC